>JAXUIC010000056.1:0-80097 GCA_035136125.1 Quercus rubra
AACATGGTTCAGCAGCCTTAACTAATAAACAATCCTAACTCTGAAACTGTAAAACTATGGGTCCCACGTAGTAATGATTAAAAAAAACAACCTACCGCTAATGCTATATGCCTATACGGAATAGAATCACAGCAGCTAAATACTAAGAAATTCTGGAAAAAACAGTGTATATAAAATACAGTATAAAGCCCACCTCCCCTTAAAGAAAAAAAATTTTATTGGATGTTTTTAAAATTAAGCAGGAGAATAATTAGTTTTTTCATAATTTATAATTTTTGTTAATTATGATAAAGGTAAATTTGGTAATTCATTTGGTCCAACATTTTTATGCTCTACTCTCCCTCCAAATCTCTCTAATTTTAGGAAATTAAAAATAAGGGGTTAGAAGTAATTAGAACCCTACAAATTTCTTCCCCTCCTCCCTTAAAAAACATCCAAATAATAAGGTAATTTAACTTATCCTCCCTCCTCTACTCCACTGCCCTTTACTTCCCCTCCGTTCAAACAAGCTATTAAAGTTTTTATTGAGTTTTTAAAAGCATTCAAGCTGAGTTTTAAAAGTATTCATGTCATTGAGCCACGTCTAAATATTCACAGGTATATTGCATACTCTTTTTTTTTTTTTCTTTTTTTTTTTAGAGAGAGTTTCAATCTATACGTTTGCTTCTGATGATAGTTTTTAATATTCATGTTTAAATTTTTTTAGATTAATTTTTTACTTTTAATCTTGCCGCCTGACCTAAATTCCTGGCTCCGCCACTGCAGGGAGAATCAACAACTGTTGATATGGCTGATTAACTAAAAAGAGAAAGTACAGTGCTTGATCTGGCACTTGACAATCCTTTTAGACGTGGACTTTGATGGCTGTAGCGAGGGAACTAAGCTTTTATGGGTCAAATGTCTTACCTGTCATAATTTGCGTCTATGAGACTCAATGCCCACAACCTCAGATTCCTCAATGAAAAAGGGACGCCATTTGAGGATCGTACCGTTGAGCCTTCCTTGCTCTATGGCATTAAAGCCATATCTTTCACCACTCTTACAAAGTCTCAGCAAGTCGAACCATCAGCGAACACACACCTCTACATCTCTGAAAACCTTCTCAATCTACCGCTGGAACTTGGACGACCCAACGAAACCGGAGCTCCAAGACTACCAGATCGACCCGAAAAGGCCCTGAAATTACTTTAGGTAGAAGAATTTTTTTTCTCTCTCTCTCTGGTGGAGGAAGTCTTGACTTTTGAGGAGTGGTTTGGGCGTTTGGCATTTTATATGAATTTTTTTTTTTTTAATTTATGAAAATTGAAGTTTTTATTTTATTAAGATTTAATGATAAGCTTTTACTAAAGAAGCTGATAAGTATGTTTTTTAAGGAAAATTAATTATAACTTAATTAATGAATAAGAATAATAATCTCTTATATTAAGATTAGATGAGAGTTTTTTTGAGAAAAAAAAATTAGAAAGTGGTAATGTAAAGTTAATGAATATTAATAATTAAATAATAAAAATTAGACAAAAATTAATGAATAAATTCATTCCAAATTAATTCTAACTAATCTTACATAGTTACATAATTACATTAGTAGATTTCCTGAAATTGTTCTTTTTTATTTTTATTTTTATTTTTTTTTGTGTGTGCAAAAAATCATACATTTAATACGTCGTTTAGAGTTATTTAAGCCTCTATTTAATTATGTAACAATGTTTTGCTCCCAAAACATCAAACAATAATGGTAAATATATTTTACCATTAAAAAAATAAAGACAAATATTTGAGTTGGTAAAAAAAAAAAAAAAGAAGACTAATATAGATAAATAACCACGTCTATCAATTTTTTTTTACAGGATAAAATTTTTACTCTAGCCTAATCTAAATGTATATGTGTGTAAAACTCCCTTCTAGAGACTTGAAGTCCGGCCCTTTTCTCCCACACCTCACAAGTACTTATACTTGTGGAGTGACCACCGCATCAAGGGTGCACGGTGGTACCACGTCTATCACTTAATGATAAAGGAAAAACAAGCACTCATATATTCAAGAAATCACTGTACAATGTTTTACATTAGGTCGGGTGTGAAACCATTAATCATTCAAAATCATAATTCCACATGCATAACCAAATCATGATAAGGGTATATTTGTGCAACTTGCATGAAAAAAAAGGCTTCTAATACGAATGAATCAAGAAAAAGGATAACACCATCACAACAAGTTTGTCACTAATTTTAGTCCACAAACTTCAAAGAAGACATTTGTGCAATTTGCAAGAAGAAAACTTCAATTTTCTTCAATGAATAGCTGCCAACTTTACCTTAGAATTGGTCAATGTTGAATCCTAGAGATGGTTCCACAAAATTTAGGAAGGAGACTCAGAGTGAAAACAGAGATTGAATTTCGAAGTTTCAGTGGATAACACAGAACTAGTGAAATGAGATAGGTTGAATGCTTTCAAGGAAGATAAGGAAAACATGGGCAACCACATTCATTGAGAGAAAATGATTTGTGAAAGTGGTCTAATACTAAAGGAAAAATATGCCAAGTGCCAATATTTAGAAAACACTAGCGATAACTACATGCCTTTATTATTACTGTATTATTTTTTTTTTATGGAAGTCCATCATACGAGAAGTGGGTACCAGGATTTTACGTTTTTATAAGTGCTTCCATATGGTGTTATTTTTTTGGAGATAGGGAGCTCTCTCTCTCTCTCTCTCTCTTTAGCATTAATGAATACTGGGTTCTCATTAGTAGCACTTTCAACTGCAAATTCTCTCCCTCATGGAGCAGAAAACAAAGCAGAGTAACAAACTAGTATAATCTAAAGTGCTTAATTATTTTCCAAAATTGTACCACCAATGAAATTAAGAGATATCTTATGTATGAACGATGCACACAGAAATAAAGGTTGGAAATTATTTAATAGAAAATGTAAACATTTTATTGCTCATGTAAACCAGGTACATCCCATACTAATGGTACCTCTGTAAACAATATATAAAAGAAATTAAAAAACTGTTACATAATTCTTTGTTGGGATTGGGAAACCAGATACTTCGTCCATAAGAGCCGCTACCCCAGAGACATAAGACTTTCTCTTTTATAGCAAATGTTAACAAACGCTGCGTAGATTCTTGTTAAGATTATACAAAAATGGGTTTCATTTAATACAAAAATTAAATAAATAAATGAAAATGACATAAAACTAGTCTTTTTGGTTACTTTAATATTTTTTTTCTTTCTACAAAGTTGACCCCACACTTAAAAATATGACATAAAGCTGCAAAAAAAAAAAAAAAAAAAAAAACAAAACAAAACAAAAAAAAAACAAAAACAAAAAATTCTACAAAAAAAAAGTCAAAAGTTGTTGTTAATGGAAACCTTATGGTGCCTGTTAACATAACCCCTCTTTTATTAGTACAAAAAAATATTTTCTACGAACGGTAGCGTGTAGTGTTGTCAAATGTTGTTCCACATTTCTCATGCAAAATTGTTCCATTACTCTTTGTGGGAGAGAGAGAAGAAATCAATATAGGTGAACTTTTCCTCCCTTGTCCTGAATGCGATTGGTATCAGCCAAGAGAGAACTTCTAATCTTTAGGTAAACTACTTACTCTAAACATTTACTGAGTCAAATGCTCCTAACCTAGAATTTTCTTCTACCTTTTTTTTTTCCCCTATTTTTTGTTTTGGGATCCTCCCCTTTCATAACATCCTTTAACTGCTATCTATCAATACTTTTGTGTTATCTTTGAAATCAATATTTAACTAGTTGCGAACATATAATAGATTTTAACAAATTTTATTTGTAAATTTTTCTTTTGAAGTTTTCATTATCTTATTGGTTGGATCAGTGAAACTCTCCTGTATTAAAAACAAAAACAAAAGGAAATAAATAAGCCATTCTATTATTTAGCAAAAAATCTTAAACTTATAGCAGTCAAATTTCACATATGAGACACTACATCAAAAAAATGTTTAACAGTGATAACATAAACACATTCAACAAATTAATAGTGAATTCTTCCTAAAGTTCACTTCCAAAAGCACTCCTTGCTATTTTTAGATGAAACATGCCTACAAGTAGCAACAGTGCCTGAAAATTGACATCATTATTGGTTGCTTCTTTCTAAAGAAATTCCAACAATCAGCACATACATAACTTCCGATAGCAGCAAGAAACCAATGATTCTATCCTCTTCTTGTTTTGGAACCATCTGAGTGGATGCTCTTTATACTATATGCAATCTATTTGAATCCAATATCTAATGGGTATGTGTGACCTGAAAAACATCAAATAATGTTCAAGCTCACAATACTGATATTATATTCTACATATCAATAAAGTAAAACCTGATGATGCAAAAGACCCCAAGATATAGAAACTTCAAGTACGAAACATTGTGAATCAAATGGTTATTGTTTACTTTTTCCAAAGAATCAAAAGCATATCCTCAAGGTTGACAATTTGCTCAAAATATATATACATTTATAGCTAAGAATAAGTGTTGTATTTGATAAAATTATGGAACAAAACATTTATATCATTTGGGGTACATTGATATACAAAGAAGTCATTCATAATGTAATACACAAATGGGGGAGGACATTGAAATACAAAAAACTTCAATATTAGTATCATAAATATAAAGTCATTGCAGCTCAATGTCACAACAATGATTCATATATAAAAACACTGGTTCAACCACGAAGGAACAACAAATGCCCGCAACCACATCATGAAAAACAAATGAAAGACCCACAAAAGCCTTATCTAATCTCCTAAGAAACTTTTGGGGAAATAAAAATGAAGGTTTTCTAAAAAACTTCATATAGAGGAATCATTTAATCATAC
Organism: Quercus rubra; assembly: GCA_035136125.1. Classification (NCBI taxonomy): domain Eukaryota; kingdom Viridiplantae; phylum Streptophyta; class Magnoliopsida; order Fagales; family Fagaceae; genus Quercus; species Quercus rubra. The sequence goes on from JAXUIC010000056.1 coordinate 4,856, forward strand.
TTAAGCACCCTAGTCTTGGATACTAATTACATTCTCCTCAATGCATTTTACTATTCATTAAAATAAAATCAAAACAACCACTAAAGAAATGCTTAGCAAAAGTGCACCATCACCAAATTAATATGACTATCGACAATATAATTTGAATTCAAATTCCACTGTAGAGAAGTAGATTTAATAGCTATAATGAATAAAAATACACTCAGTGCTCTAACACTTTATGATAAGAAAAACACACTAATATATTTGAGAAATCGCAAAACACTACTTACCATTTTTCTCAACAAAAATAAAAAATAAAATAAAAGGAGAGGGAAGAAGAAGAGAAAAATCACACAACAATATTTTACATTATATTGGATTTGACACTTGCTTTGATTGTTTGATACAATATGCAAAATTGTTCGCATGAGCAATTTTACATGTTCGTCACCAAGGCAATTCTATAACTTATAACCTTGCTAATCATGTTATTCATTTCACAAATCTATCAATGTGGATGGAAGATGTCTCTCCACTTCTTATAACTCTAGTTCAGGCTAGCCAATCTTTATTATTGAAAATTTTAATTTTCATTAAAAAAAATAAAAAGAAAGAGGGTGCCACACCTTAAATTTTCAATCACAGAAGAATAATAAAGAATAGTGTGGGCCAATACTATCCATTTAAGGTTTGGACATAATTGGGCTCAACTTGGGACATTATACCTGTGGGGCCAGAAGGTCCTAGAGGTTTCGACCCATTCCATCTCAAGCCCAAGGCCCACGCCGAGGAGGAAGAAGTGCCCGGGGACGAATGAAGGGAATCCAAACAGCCAGAATGTACTGCCAAGGACGACCCTGTCCTCGGCAGGCCAAAATCATGGGAGAAAAAAGCGCCACATTGCCCGAGGACATCCACTCAAGGATCACAAAAGAGATTCCAAGCCATATGGGCTAGCCATAGGGGAATAGGTGGGGAGGCAGCCCCAGGAAAAGCTGTCACCTCTGTATTAAATACACACAATTAACATTCTGACCCCCTTTGATGTGGATGTGACCCCTGGACAGGGCGATGGGGGCCACAACAGCTGACAGAGCGTCAGAAAGAATGGCTGAGGGGACGTGCACTTGAGGATAGGCATGGATGACTGACAAGTGTAGGAGGAGGATGAACAGAAGAGAGGAATAAATAACAACAGAGACCACCCAAAGAGAAGGAGGCCGAGAAACAAGGGGAGGCTCCTGCGTGATCGAGAGGGGTTGGCGCATTCCCGTCCTCGAGCGAGGGGTCCCTTCTCCCTGGGATGTTGGGCCGCCCGATTTTGTGTGCCTTTCATCCCCAAAACAAGCCGTCGCCTCATCGGAGCTCAACTTTTGGCCCCATTCTCTACAAATTCATTGTAATGGGCTTAGTCCGAAAACCGTGACCCTATAATACCCTAGCCCAAATCAACTTTAAATTCAGCCCAATTACTAGCCCAACTTTAAATCTCTCTCTCTTGGTCTGTTTTGTTTTAGTGTGGACATGCTATTCATGTCACAGAGCATGCTATTTATGTCACAGATCTATCAATGTGGATGGAAGATATCTCTCCACATCTTATAGCTCTATTTCAAGCTGGCCAATCTTTCTTATTGAAATTTTTAGTTTTATTTATAAAAAGAAAAAGAAAAAGAAAAAGGAAAAGGGTGTGACACCTTAAATTTTCAATTACAGAAGAATAATAAAGAATAGTATGGGCCAATACTATCCATTTAAGGTCTAGACATAATTGGGCTCAACTTTAAATCTCTCTCTCTCTCTCTCTCTCTCTCTCTCTCTCTCTCTCTCTCTCTCTCTATGTGTGTGTGTTTTGTTTTATTGAGAATCTTGATTGACTTTGATACTAATGAATACACACAAATTCTAAGTGTCACATTCTGAGTGTCACAAATTTTGCAACATTAACTTTGTGTCTTTAGATCTCTTATCGTTTGAGACCTCTAAAACTTGAGCCGAGTTTTAAGTTCCATTCATTTCGTAGTTCAATGTATAGTCTTCACACACAGCATTATCAAGACGCCTTGAAAAAACCCACGCACCCTTGGGTTATAAGTCATCGGCAGTGTTTTTCTTCTTTCGACTAGGAATGAAGATCCTTAGCTAGGCGCTTTTAACTTTAGGGACTTGAGAACTTCCATGAATAACTCTTTTGCTACAAGAGTAGTGAAAACATTGTAGTTCTATCTAATTCACTCTGTTTTGAGATGACTTGCTGTCAAAAAGAAAAGGAGTAATCTTCTTAATTTGAGTTTTTATTGTAACTTTATCTTTGAAATTTAGAGCTTGATAGCATTAGTCATGTGTAAGGGGACAAAAAAATGTTCCCATTTATAAATGACTCTTGCTGCTGTATGAACTTTGCTTCCTTTTTTTAATTTTTTAATTTTTTATAATTGTAATGCTTTTAATTCAATTTTTATGTGAATTTTATTATAATTATCTTTTTTTTTTTTTTTGATATCACAAGCAATGGTAGGGAATGTAACATTTCTTTTGTCTGTTTGTTGTATAACATTTTGGAATATAAGCCTACTATTTTGGATCATCTTATTCCAGATGCAAATCTACAAGATACCTAATTTAACATTTCTTTCATAATGTCTTTTATGTTCCTTTTTCCCATTATTAATTTCATCAAATATCATAACTCTTCATTTACTCGATAAATTTTATTTGTTTCTAGTAAATTATGCTCTAGCATACTGCTATTTTTTTAGGTTGCTATTCCACAACAATCAAGATGCTGATTTTGACTACAAATGCTGTTGCTTGCCTCAATTGCCACTAGGTATACATGATGACTACCTTCATGTAATCTAGCTATTTAAGTACTTGATTTATTATACAGTCCTTGGTTGCTAAAGGTGCAAATTGAAACTGTAAAATAGAGGGCTCTTATTTATTTATTTATTTTTGGTTTTTAAACCCAAAGATGATATAACAAGACTTGAAATATGAGTTAGATATAGCAGGTACAACCTCTAGCTTAATTTGATCTAAGTTCTCATTCGGACCAAATCAAGTTGAATCCCAACTAAGGGTGTTTGTTTACTTGATTATCACTTTTTAAGGAATTAATGCTTTTTGCCCCCTGCATTATTTGTTATATAATTATGAAGATGAAGATTAGAGTGTGAGAGATAGAGATAGAGAGAGATATATATAATATAATACATATGTTTCATTTATGATTTATTTCATCATTCCCTTTGGTGTCATTATTTGGGCAAGAAATTTTTACTCTTTCAATTTTTTATTTTTTTTTAAGAAAGAACTTCCCTCATGTTTTACAATATGTACAAGTGCATTCTTTGGAGTTCTATTTTATTTGGTATTTTGAAGAGAGCTTTTAGGTCTTGATTTTAATAATGCTACGTAAGCATTATGTATGTGTATGCAGTGAAAATAGACGGTCAATGCATGGGGCATAATATGCATACTGGATCTAATTAATCTAGTGAAAATTTTTATGTTGTTTCAGAATTCAATGGAAAAATGAGATTACTAAGCTTGCTGAAGCTGGACCACTAGGGCTTAGTGCCCAATTTTTTACTATTAATAAAAGAGGACGTATCTTGCTTTATAGCAGAACACTGTCATATTCTTGGTAGTTTTTTCTCGTCTAGTATCAATTATATATGTATTTGACGTAAATTCTACATATCTTACATTTGTTAGAATGTGAAAAAAAGTGGACAGTAAGTGTTATCTTTGATTCATTGTTATCTTTATATCATGATTTGGCATTTTCTAACATGCACAGTGATACTTTCGCCTTTTGCATGAAGGTAATGCCCTTTAAAGCCCTTTGAGTTGAGCCAAAGTTTCAGAGCTTTCTAGGGATTATCATATGCTTGAGTTTTTCAATTTCAGTCTCACTTAGGAGTTGTCTTAGAATCAGTTACTAAAGAGCTGATTTGGAAATTTTCTGAACATGGTCTCTTAATACTTTCAATGGTAGAGCTTATCTGTGACTTTAAGATTATGCGACTTCTTCTTTGCAATCTGGTTATGTTATGCATCACCCTTACATGCATCTATGAACACATTAAGTTAATTCATTTAGTATTTTTTTTCTTCATAGGTGCATGGAAATTGAGATTAGAAAACAAGGGATTCTATAGCTTACTGATATTGCTCTTTTTTTTGGGTTAAAACCTCTATCTCTATCTATTTGGTTTCTTCTGAAGAATGCAAAATGCTATGTGGAGCAAACTCAAACTGTAACACGCAAGACTCCAACAATTACTCACATTTAATGTATTAGAGGAATTGCTTTGGCTAGCCAGACCCAGAACTGCATGTCATTGGTGGGTGTGAGTAGCTTGTCTGCAGTGGCATACAAATACCCTGTATCATTGGTTGCTCTGAATTCATTCAGTCCAACTTTCAAAGTTATCTCCTTTTTTGCTTTTTTATTTTTCTAAAATGGAATCTTGGTATTCGTCATAGTTCTTTTTCTCGGCTCCTTGGTATAAATGTTGCTTCAAGGATCCTTTGTAGGATTCATCAAATGGTGGTTGTGTTTCCCTTTTCAGTTTAACAAATGCCAGAGGAATTTTTTTTTTTTTTTTTTTAATAAATTTCCCCACAACTCACCCTTTGATCCCCCATTGATAGATAATGCATCCCAAGCTACACCACTATCATCCTCTGAGCCTGTGAAATCTGTGAGGCTCTCCGTTGATCGATGAAGGGAAAGCGGAATCACCACTTGTCTCCCATCCCACAATTCAAGGACCCAATCTCTAGAATTGCCCCAGGACCTATCCAATCCATCAAAGGACTGCCCGTTTGAGAGTCGAAGCTCATCCTTGCTTTGGGTTGGGACAATCACCAGATCATTAGGCTGAGCTTCAGATAACATCAAACCTGTCATCACGGCATAAGATAAACTGAGTCATAATTTGTCCTGTCCTTGACAACCAATGTCTGTTGTGTAAACCTTTTTAAGGGTTTATACTTTATATATGGGGTGGTTAAATACATTTTTTCGTTTTCACTTGTTGATACATATAAATACAGATTGACTTTTGCTTTCCTTTTAAAATTCTTTGAGATTCGATATTTCAAATGGTATATAATGGTGAATTGAAATTTCAGGGAAGGATTTTGGCCACAACTCGATGATGGTGGGTCTGGATTATCACCTAGTGATTATTATGATGGTGATGGTATTCAGGGGCCTTACAGTTACAAGAAGAGAAGATTAAAGAAAGATTGGAAGTTATCACTAGTAATAGTCCCTCTAGAAACAATACATGCGTGCGCATGCGCGTGCGCCCACACGCATATATATATATATATATATATTACAAATTCGATTGCTCATACAGACAAGGTTCTTTGTACAGATGGGGAATGTCCTCAATTCTTTTTTCTTTTTAGGATCGGGAAACCAGATACATCACAATAGCCTCTACTACTAGAGACATATGACTCTCTTTTATCAGTCAAGCAAGATAGTCTCTAAGAACCTTCGCATACAATGTTGTTAAATTTTGTTCCATTTATCTAATATGGAAGGTTCCTTTTGTATTTTGTGGGAGAAAAAATCAATTGAGGCGAATGTTTCCCTTCTCCCCATGAGAGCAATTGGTAGCAGCCAAGAGAGAACTCGTAAATTTCAGGTAAGCTAGTTACTCTAAACATTCGCTATGTTAAATGCTCCTAAACTAGAATTCCTTTGATTTTTTTTATTTTTTTTTATTCTTATTTCTGTCACTGGGATTCTTGTAAGAACTAAGCTCACTATCCCCCTTTAAATGCTATCTACCAATACTTTGGTGTTATCTTTGAAATAAATATTTAATGTAATTACGTACCGAAATATTTTGTTTTCGTAAACACAAACATTTTAATGTCTTAATCATACTGTTAAAACTTATAATTCTCCAACTGCTGTCCCTATGTACTTTTTGAAGACTATTTAAGTGCTTTTCTCTGTATTTGTGCTTGTTGGAAAAGTGCCAATATAATGCATAATTATAACAGAGAACTTAAAATAAAATTTTCATCTGAACCATCCTTCACCAAATCAATCAAAACATATCTTTTCTGTTTCTTCTACAATTCAAATTAGCAACATAGTCTTGCCAAAAAATATAATTTGTGATAATGTTATAAAATTGCAGCTTGTGACAGGCCATATAAATGTAACATAGGAATTCATATTAACAGCTTCTGTGATTGTTCATTGATTGGTAATGTTTTATATTATTCTCAAGGTTGTAATAGACAACATATGGATGAAAATGTGGAGCAAAAGCGTCCAAAAGATCAACCTAGAACAGATGGACCAGAAGATAAACACAGCAGAATTTAGTTTGGTTGATTAAAAGCATTCTCATTTACTTGTGTCACCAACATATCAAGGGGGTTCAGGCAAACAAAGTTCAACGTGGAAGAACTATCTTTGCACCCCAACAACACATGGGGTAAGGTGTCGACACTCTGGAGGTTCCATTGGTTCCAACCTCTCTACATTGGCTGCTAAATCGGGACCCATCAGTGACTCACTCCAAGCTCAGTAGCTCTCCTTTATCATGGGAATAAAACCATTGGCATAGTGGTTTTATATTCAGTTATCCTATTTTTTACTATGAGAATGTACTCGCACTTTCTCTCATTACTGTTAATATTGAGTTTTCTCTTGTATGAAAACCACATTGTGCCTTAACACTATTATAATGCTATATATATTTACACTTTCATGGTCAAAGGAAAACATCAAAAAATTGATCTGTTGGATAAATACTAGCAAAATAAAAAAGGCCTCAACTTTGATTAGAAAATTGCATAGAAACTGTCAGCTGTCAAGATGTTCACTGCAAAAAGTAAATTTCAGCAGGCATAACTACTTTAGGCTTCACATATTTGGAAACAACAAAAGATAAATTTCATGTAATACCCTACTACAGTGGCAATGAAGATAATTTATAACTCACACATTGACAAGTTTTGAGAAAGAAATAAGGAAGATATAGTTTATTATCCTCTAGGATTTGTAATGTAAGGTTTGGATTTCCTGACAAGCGGTAATGGGATTTTTAAAAATGAACCAATCTCTTTGATCCTCAAATAGTTCGAACTATTAGGAGAATTCACCTCCCCTTAATTACTCAGGATAAATTGTTATGAGCCCATCACCTCATAGCTGTTAGCGGTGGCAGTTATTCAATTAAATCTAAGCATCGGATAGCACAGGCCCTAAAAATGGAAACACTTGTGGAAGCAAAAAAATTCACAAAAGACTCAAATTATTGTTCTGGGGAAAATCATGGGACATCCAACCTGCCAAATTGTTTTTCAGCATCAAATGGGGTTTAAAAGGCACCCAAATGTCTCTTCTTCTTTTTTTTTTTTTCTTTTTTTGGGTGCTCCTTTACTATTATAACATGGTCTCTTACCATAAGGTCTTTGAATTTCGCATCAGTTAGTTCTCAGCTTATTTGTATGTAGATTAAAAATAGTTTTCCTATTAGGCATTTTCAAATCAATCCAGAAGAAGAGAAATTTATACTTTGCAGCAATCTCTATTGATAGAATGTGGTGGATCAGAAACCAAAATCTTGTTTGAAAATCTAACCCCTGACCCTAGAGATGCTGCCCAGCTTATAAACAAAAGCTTTAGTTAGCATATAAAAAATTAAGATGCTCACATCAGATAAAATCAGCTGCTAGATTCCACCTTAATCAGTTTGGGCCAAAGTGAATTTTGATGCTGCAATCCATCATGATCTAGTTTCTGCGATAGTGTGTTGTTGAGATTATAATGGATATTGTATTTAAGCAGAGTTCCAAGTTTCTTGTAATACCTCTATATATTGAAGCTCCGGCAGCTCTTTACAAAAACCCAAATATGTGATTTTTGAAGGCAACACTAGCAATAATCAACACCTCAAACTAATAACAATTTAACTAAAACATCACCCTTTTGCATATCATGTTCCCAAGAAGTTCATATGCTTCATACAGCGAAACAAAAACATTATTATAGAAATACAGTAATGAAGGCAGGTATGCAGGGACAATCAAGTACTGATTGTTTCATGCACATAATGAACTATGTGTCAACACCAACATAGTTCCGATTTGCAATGTGGAGGTCCCATTGGTTCCAATTTCCAACCTCTTTGCATTGGTAGTTAAATTAGGGACTATCAGTGACTCACTCCAAGCTCAATAGCCCTCTATTTAACTTGGGGATTAAAATAGTGGCATAGTGGTTTTATATTCATGTTCTCCTATTTTTACCATGAGTATGTACTCACCTACAAATTTCTTTCAATCAATTTTGATGTGTTTCTTGTAAGAAAATCAGATTGTACCTTAATAATATTATATTGTTATATATATATATATATATAGGAACAAAGGAACAAAGGAAAACATCCAAAATTTGATCATTTGTTAAATACCTAAAGAAAGAATACAACTTGGATTAGAACTTAACAAAGACACTGTTAGCTGTCAAGATGTTCATTGCATCAAGTAAATTTCAGCACAACAACATTAAATTTCACTTTTTTGGTAAGGATAAAAAATAAATTCCAAGTAGGACCCTGCAGTGGTAATGACAAGCTAATTTATGAACTCATCCATTGACAAGTTTTGAGAAAGAAACAAGGAAGATATAGTTTATCAGACTCCAAGATTTGGAATGTAAGATTCGGATTTCGTTGCCAAAAATTAGGTTGTAAGATATTAAGGCCTTTTGGGAGACACATTATATCTGAATCCGTAGTGTTTGATACTAATTGAATTTGTGTTGAGTTTATTGATTAGATGTGGACTAAAGTTTTTATCATTATGAACAGTGAATATGGCAAAATTTTATAGTTTGTTTTATTTTGATGGGTGAGTTAGATTTATTTAAACAAGAATCACAATACAAGAGGTTCAAAATAAGAAGCAAGAACAGAATCAACACAGCAAACACTTAACAAGCATAAAAATAGAACCTGCAATGAACTAGGAAGCAACACAACAACAGCGAAAACAACACAAAACAGAAATGGCGACACCACACCTGGTACAACATCTTAGTCTTTAAAGGGAGTAGAGGACACTCCCCAATCCAAACAAAGAATCTTGTTCATCACAGTTTTCTGTTTCGTTTTTTCTTTGCATGAATAAAGAAGATGCATACATATGTTTTTTGATAGGTCAGATGTCATACACATTTACATATAGTTTATTCTTTCACAAATTACACTCAAATGTCATTATATAGATTTTTTAGCCACATCAAAACCATTACATTTGAGCATACCAATGAAACACTTGGCATACTTAAACCACTCTAATGACAACAAATACAATTCAACTAAAACATCATTCTTTGAGTAGCATGAGTTCAAGAGGTTCAAATGCTTTTATACCGAAAAGATAACACAATTACAACAATACAATAAGAAAGGCAGCAATGCAGGGTAGAAACAACTACTGATGTTTTGGTTGGTTGAGCATTTGAAAATCCTTGAAACATATGCATTTGAAGCCTGACAGTAAGAACAATAGCAATATAAATAATAAATAAAATTTAATATAAAAATGTAAAAAGGAAAATGGAATATAATATGTGAAAGGGGGAATGCAGGCTTACCAACAGTAATTTTCAGGCAAGTAAAACTTGATAGCTCAAATGTCTTTCCTATCACAATAAAAACTTGGTAATGTGAATTATAACATTAGTAAAAGAATTTCTACAAATTCAGAAATTTGAGTAATGTTTGTCGTCCAGTTATTACTTCATTCTACTCACAATGACATTTGTAAAATTATTTATTAGTTTCAAGCTAATTGGTACAATAGAAATAGTAGTAGTATAAGAAAGAGGAAAAAACAGGAAAGATTGAAAGATTACAGTTACTATTTGGGCTGTTTTCTTTTATCTAAAATTTTCATTCTGTTACCAAACAGAAACGATGTTTTTGATCTTTCTATGTAACGTAATATTTTATGGTTATCTCTATCACAAGCTAAAAGATATTGGGTTGAAGCTGTTTGGTAACACGAAATAATGGCTTTAATTGTATGTGTGAAAAACTTTGGTCCTATAATTTCCTGAAAAGTGGGTGGGGACGTACCTATAATTTCCTGAAAGTGGTGTGGGCACTTTGGTCCTCCACGAATCAACTTTGTAGACGCTCCAACAATTCTGAATTGCCAAGCTTGTAGCTTTTGTAGTATACTCCATGAGTCCTAAACAAGAAATCAACACAGGGAATATGCTTGACTTTCCCAAAATCAGGGCCTTCATCTGGTTGCAGACTAAGAACCAATTCAATTGGCATTTCAACAAATTCCACAATTTTGAGGCTTTTCAAATGGTGGATGCCAGAGGGCACCTCCTTTAGCTGTGGGCATTCTCCAATTACAAGCTTTTCAAGAAGAGGCAGGGCACCTTCATCTATTATCAACCTATTCAATCCTCCCAAATTATCAAGCCTTAGATTCTTGAGTTTTTGGAAGCCTCCTCCCTCAATATGTAATTGCTCACCTCCATATCCATTGAGAAGCTGAAGACGCATCAAATTAGGCAGAGCTTGAAGGACCTTTAATGGATCTTCCATTAATTTTGACCAGTTCAAAGCAATTCGAGCTATACTTTCGAGTTTCAGAATCCATTCCGGAAACTTTTCTAGCCGCCCAGATAGGCCAAGAGTTTGTAAGAAGGGTGGAGGAGAAGACATTGATTGTAATTCAAGAACTTCTTCGTCACTTGCTGCCTGGATTCTCAACGTCTGAAGGTGGCTCATTGTCTCTAGCACCTTGCATAAAGCCATCCCATTCTCTCTCCTCAATTTAGCGATCTCCAACTTCCTCAACTGTCCCAAACTACCCAATTCTGTTATAAGGGCATTGTTTTTGGCTTCGATCTTAGAAAGCTTTTGTAAGGATTGTAAATGCCCAATGCCACTGGGTATTTTTACTGCTTGTCTAAAGTCAATATTGAATTCTACATCATTGTCTTCAATGTATGCCGCAAGATACCGTAGCTTATGGAGTCTACTGATCTCTGTTGGTAGTTCAGACACAAGGGAACGTTTCAAATCCAAAGTCTCTAGGTAGTGCAGTTTACCTATTGACTTAGGAAGCATTTTCACTTTTGTATCTCTAAGGCTTAAATATCTTAGATGTAATAGGTTTCCAACTTCTTTAGGAATGTAATCAATTGGAGCACCTTCAAAATCCATTGTTCTCATGAGCTTGAAATTTGCAAAACAAGTAGTAAAAAAAGAATTGGGTACTTCATCTAACCCAAAAATGAAAATAGAACGAGTTTGGAAATTAGAAATACTTTGCGATGGAGTATTTACATTGTTCGTAATTGAGATACGTCGAGCAATTTTGTCAAAACTTGAGTAGTTTTGAATTGAGACTAAACAAAAATTCAACTCCTCTGCTCTTGAAAGAATGACCTCACGTAACATATCATGAACTCGACAAAATCTATTTTTGCCAACTTCATCAAACACTGCCACTTGAACCAAGCTTCTATGAATGAGTTGGTTCAAGTAAGCTTGTGCAAGTTCTTCCAATGTTAATCCTTGCTTTTCTTTTACAAAGCCCTCAGCTATCCAAAGTCGAATTAGTCTTGCACAATTTATAGAGTAATCCTCTGGAAACATGCCTAAATAAAGGAAACAAGCTTTGAGGTAGTAAGGTAAATCATGATAACTAAGAGATAGAATTTTAGGGATACTTCTTAGACGTGAATTAGTGTCTAATTCCAAACTAAAACTATCATGCAATTTACCCCACTCAGAGACAACCTTGTCCTTGCTTGACAAAAGGCCACCTATAACCACAATTGCAAGTGGCAAACCTTCACATCTCTCTACTATTTTGCTTGACAGCTCAACTAGTTCATGTGGACAATTGTTCTCTTCATGTTGGAACACCTTCTTGTAGAACAATTCTAAAGCTTTATCTGACGGTAGAGGTAGTTGCTTGTGCACATAACAAGATGAAGATTCATTGTGAGAAGGAGCAACATCCTCATTTCGAGTTGTGATTACAATTCCACTACCTTTGTCATTATTAGGTAAGGCAAATTTTATATATTCCAAAAAATCTATATCCCATAAATCATCAACAACAATTACATATCTTTGCTCATGTAAACATTGCCTTAATACTTTAATAAGATTTATCTCTTCCATTTTGTCAATTTCTTTAGGAGCAAACTCCTTTCTTGCCTCATAGAATTGCTTTATCATGTCCCTAAATAGGTCTTCCTTCTTGAATGATTGAGACACAGTGATCCAAGCACGACAATTAAAGTGTGCAACCACTTTCTTGTTGTCATACACTTTCTTCACAAGAGTGGTCTTGCCAACCCCACCAATGCCAACCACTGAAATCATAATGCGATTAGATGGTCCTTCTACTAGCCAGTTTATCAATTTGTCTCTATGTGACTCAATGCCCACAACTTCAGCTTCTTCAATGAAAAGAGATGCCACTCGAGGGTCATACCATGTAACACTTCTTGCATTGTTGCTCAATCCCCCTTGCTCTATCGTGTTGAAACGATATTTTACAGCCAACTCTCTCTTTTCCTTGAGATTGATGCTGATGTCTTGAATCTTGGAGACTATGACATGTTTAGCTTTTAACTTTTTGGTAAATTGAAAAAACTTTCGGAGGAAATGGAAGTGTTGCCTTGGCCCAAGAGGACCTTTTGCTAAATGAAGTATGTATTCATCAATGATGTCTTCAATGTGGTAAGCTTCTTCCCTTATCTGTTTCACCCATGTTTTCTCAACATTGCTCATATTCTCTTGCTCGACCCTCGCATCTGCATCCTTAAGGAAAGATTGAATAATCTCTAATTCACCTTTGATGCTTGCAACTTTGACGTGGACACCCTTAAGTAATCTCACTTCTTGAACTAACAATGGGATCAAATTCTTAATAACTAGGCTAACTGCAATCTCCGCCATTTCTCCTCCCTTCTTAAATAAGTGACCACAGTAATGTAAATGAATCAACCCAATGTCAGATTAGCAAAAATAAAATTTAGATGTTAATGGAAAAAAAATTGCCTCTGTTTCATAATATTACCTTGTGAGCAGAAGGTCAAGATCCTTTCACTCCTTAATAACTTCACGAATTTGTTGTGTACTCAAAGAAAAACCAGAAGTTGGAGTTACTCCCCCATCGATCCTTACCAGCCCACCATGTGCAATAGAATGGAGTCCTTGGCTCTTGACAGCAACATTCTTCAATTAAAAGCAAACAACACATGAAAGTATATGTCAGATTAGTTCATTAAGCCAAATGGCCAAGCTATATGCTTAGAATTATTTGGATTTAGTATCTAAATTGATTAAGGAAGAATTTTGAATGTAACGATAAATGATACAATAAGGCAAAAGATGCAAGGAAAACAAAATCATAATCTTGGTGTTTTTGATAATTTCTAAATCAGATAAGTAGAATACATTCTACAATACAAAATAGGCTCTTTCACCTGGAAACAATAAATAAAACGGAATAATTACTCTTTTCAGTGTAGTTCCAATGAAAGGCATCATAAACAAATGAGTACCTTATCTTTATGTTGAACTCATTTTTCTTCTCAAGTAGACAAAGCAGCAACTTCAACCTGACATAAATGTCTAAGATAAGCTAATCTTGGAAAAGAGCACATGTTACATTACAAAATTCACTTCATAGAGTTTCTAAATATGCTAGGGGCTTAGGAACAGAGTCTCATAGATGTATTTTGCTTTACAAGTGATCACATCTATAGCCAAAGATGATGCTGGGAAAAAATGAAAAAAAGATGAGAGCTAGATTGTGACATTGCTTTGTAGAAAAAGAAATGATCTAAAGTATTTCCTCAGTCAATGGCAATCTGTAAACACTAATCTAAAATATGTGGGAGACAAAAAATGGACCAACTGCTCTTAGTCTTTTATACTTTCTTAAAGTTATCCACTAAAGGACCATTCATTTTCTTTTCTCCTTTGAGTTTCAATTGTCTATTTCTTGAGAAATTTTGTAGATATTCTCAAATTCAACAACGTGCCAATGTTAGTGGGAAGGCTTTCACATTGTCGGTAGCTATAGACAACCAATTAGAAGGGAGTTCACGTACATGCTATAGACTTTTAAAATAGAGTTCAAATGCCATATTATTCCAACCAATCTTACAATAATAGATTTCATAAAGTTCCTTTACTGTTTCAAATGGTGATTCTTTTATCATATTACAACCTTGAAGCTCTATATCTTCCCTTTCTAAAGTGCCACTCTTCCTTTTGGAATCATTGATTCCAAGTGTTGTTAAGGCCATATGTGCTCCTTTTTCTTAGCAACTAGCTACGAACCCACGTGTTGCGCGTAATAATTATTTTTATGGTGGTTTTATTTTTTTTGTTTTTTACAATTTAAACTAATCTAATAAAGATTAATGTATTTTGTAATTATATTTTTATTTATTATAGGAACAATCATAAATGTAATATAAGAACAGTCCAAAATACCAAAAAAACGTAAACTAAAAAAAATTTAATAAAACTAAATAATGATTAATTGAACCAATATTAGGATAAAATTTTGTTTTCGATAATCTATTAAGGTTATTTTCTTTGTAGAAATTATAATTTCGGCCACCCAAAACATATTATCAAATAATCAATTATTAGCAAAATCTAAGAATTAAATTTCTATACATGCATTGTTATAAAATAATAAAAATAAAAATAAAAATAAAATTACAAAAGTTAAAATTTGTCATCTATCCGATTATTTTCGTTTAGCTAATCTTTGCTTTTCTTTAAATGAATGGCATTATAGAGTACTTCTAATACAATTATTAAGAGTACTTTGTCCACCACAAAGAATTAGAAAATAAACAAAAATTAGTAAAGTCTCATAGTTTAACATCTAAATTGAGCACTATAAAAAATCATGATATGTAACAGAATAAATACCAAATTATCCAAATTATGCTATGTAATATAATAATATTATATTTTTTATGCTATATTTAATTCTTTAGAACGCAATAGGATAACATTTAACAATCAAAGAGAATAAAAATTAAATTAAAAAAAAAGAAAAAAAAAAAAAAACAACAACAACAATTTAAAAAACAAAAATAAATCTCATTAACCCAAAATAGAGTTTTAAAGAATATAAAAAATTATCAACCTAAAGTAGAGATGCAAGAAAAAAAAAAAATCCACCAAAAAATTTAGAGAGAGAGAGAGAACCATTTTTTTGTAAGGGAAAACTATGCATAGAATAGAAGAGATAGTGACAAATTTATAGTAAGAGGGTATAAATAAGAAAAGACAAAAATAAAAGAAGATGAAGGAAAAGAGGAATAATGATATTAATGTAGAGGGTAGTGGGGAGATGAAAAAGTAAGGGAGGGAGAAAGATTGAAAAAGTAGTGGAAAGATGAAATGGTAAGGGAGAGAGAAAGGTTGGAGAAGTGTAAATATTAAAAAAATAAATGTTAAAAACAATTATAGGAAAATTGAAAAAAAAAAAAAAAAAAAAAAAAACCTAAAGCATGAAAGGCTTCGATGTTTTTTTGTTTTTTGTTTTTTTCTTTTTCTTTTCTTCCTTTAAGTTGAAAAGGCTCACACAAAACCCTAAAGCTGAACTGAAAAGGTTTTGGGTTGGGCTTGATAGTGGAATTAAATAAATAAGATGTGGGTTGGATTAATTATACAGATTTATTATAGGGTAATAGTGGAAGTAAATAGATAAGTAGTTGGCTACATTTATAGGGTTGAAAATTATAAAAACCATTTTAAAATTGTAGGAAAAATTATATTTAAAAAAAAAATGACGTGGTAGCTGATGTGGCGCAACGTGAAAGTAGCAGAATTAAATGCTACGTTTCAGCTTTTAGTAATATATAGATTATTGCTAGCTATGTTGCCATGAGGGCCACACCAATTATACACTTCTCTCTCTCTCTCTCTTTTGGGGGGGGGGGGGGGGTTAATTAGAAATGATAGCCCCACCCATTGATTAGAAATGATAGGGCCATATGTACTGTTGCTATGCTTATTTGTGCTCTAGTCATTTGTCTTTGCAAATCATATTGTTAATAAGTTAGCAGGAGCCTTCTAGAGGATTAGCTTTCTACGTATTTGTCAAAGCTATTAAGTAACTTATTATAATCTTGCCTAAGCATAGTATTCATGTTACAAGTGTAGTTCAGGCCGATCTCTCCTATCTTTCTTATATCTTTCTTAATGAAATTTTAGTTTTCCATAATATATATATATATATATATATAGCCAAAATTGAGAGAAAATCCAATTACATTTTAAATTGATGTCTAATTTTATTTATGTGTCCCATCCAATTTTCTTAATTTTGGTATTACTATTTACGACACCAAAAAAATCAAGGACCAATTTAATTTTCTTAATTGTTTTTGCTCAATGAGTTATTTAGTGAGAAAATTATAGAATTAAAATTAATAAACCTAAAAAAAATCACTTGTTAAAAATAAATTGGAATATGAAAAGTCTACGCAATGAAAGGGTTACTTAGAATGTGTAAAGTTTGTAGGGGAAATGTATATCCATAATTGTGCTCATTATTACAACTTAATCTACTAGCATCCTAAGGTCATATATATATATATATGTATGTATGTATGTATATGTGTGTGTGTGTGTGTGTGTGTGTGTGCGTGTGTGTTTAATTGCTTTACTATAAATGTTTTGATCTAAGAGAAATCAACTTAAGATTGTGGATGATCACTTGAATACAAGAGTTTTATCTATTTCTCTTATTTCACAGCATGTTATCATCACGAGTCTCTATCCAATTTTAAAAGGAAGTTCTACTTTTTATTGTTCTTCAAACATCAAAGATTATTTGTGTTGTCTTCTCAACTTACTATAAGTTTTCCTTCCTAAAAATTAGTGATTATCCTATTTCTTTGTTATCAAGTTTTATGCTTATATTTTTAGTGATTATTTTAATAGATTAAAATTTTATGAGAATCACATTCTATATATATTTTGTTAAAGATGGTTAGTATGTTACACGTATCAATCAAATTTGAACATATATGTAGTATTCTTTCATTATAATTTTGTATAATAAAAATGTTTCTTTATTTAAATACTTATGTAATTAAATATTTGATATAGATGCCAAACCATACAAAACTTGAATTTGATACCTTGACTTTGAGAATTTCTTATAGTATTATTATTATACAGA
Organism: Quercus rubra; assembly: GCA_035136125.1. Classification (NCBI taxonomy): domain Eukaryota; kingdom Viridiplantae; phylum Streptophyta; class Magnoliopsida; order Fagales; family Fagaceae; genus Quercus; species Quercus rubra. Next base: position 22,097 of record JAXUIC010000056.1, read on the forward strand.
TAGAAGTTATACAAACTAAAATTTAGAATTTCACAATTAAAAATTAAATATATTTTTTTTATTTCAAATAAATTTATATTATTTTTAGTAAATACTATATTTTATATTTTCAAAATATACAAATATTATATATAAATTTAGTAAAATTTTAATATCCATTTAATTATGCTTAGATCCATGAATGTATATGCAAGCATGAGTTACAAGCTAGTAGGTGGGAATAGTGTGGGTCAATACTATCCATTTAAGGTCCAGACCTAATTGGGCTAAACTCGGGACATTACTCGTAGCCCAACCCAACTTTAAATTCAGCCCAATTAAATAAAAGAAAAGAAAAGAAAGAAAATAGAAAATCAATCATCACATTCACTGCCCTTGAAATTGTAAATACTCTCATTCCTTGTTTGGTTATCGAGAAAACAGAGCGAAAAACATGAACCCAGAAGGTAAGGCCATGTTTGGTTCAATAATTTTCATAACTCAATTTCCGTCACTCATCACTCATTACTCAAAATACCCTACCCGTTTGGCACCATCACTCACTTGTCATCACTCAATATTTTTCACACTGTTTGTGGGTCGCATACCTGTCACTCGGTGCAGTTTTTTTTTTTTTTTTTTTTTTTTTTTTTTTTTTTTTTCAGTATCACTGAACCCAGTGAAAAAAAAAAGAAAAAAAGAAAAAAAAAATGATAATGCCTTAAAATGTATACTTGTTATATGTTTATGTGGAAATTATCTCCTTATTACTATGCTTAATTTGTATAATTAAGCCATGCTTTTCATTAGTCCCTATTATTTATCTTTACATAATTTCTTGAATAAGATGCTATTCATTGTGTGTAATTTTCTACTTTCAGGAAATCATGTGAGAAATATGAGTTTATAGGAATTTGTGAGAGAATGGAGGCCAAACTAGAATTAAAGTAGAGCTAAAGGACCATGCTTAAATGTCTAAGGAGGTGCAGCTGGAGTACTAGGATCGACTGCCATGATTGGAAACTTCAAATAAGGAAAGAAATCAAAGAGGCAGAATTTGAAAAGGAAAAATCTGATTTGAGCACTGATCAGTATTTTGGGTGTATCTCTCTCCTCAAAAATCCAATTGATACAAGGCTAGATGGGTTGGAACCGTGACTTAAATATCTACAACTTTTCAGTTTTGAGTTTTTTGAAATTCTCAATTTTTGACGGCCGAAATTGACTCACAATTTACTGCTGTAAACCTGGACGGAAATTAAAATAGTATAAGTTTTATTTTTCTTTGGACACTTAGACATTAGGGTTTTGAAGGGAGGCTGTGAGAACGAATTTTGGGGAGAGAAAACCTTGTATTTTTCTTTCTCTAATGGCAGCCTAAACTCCTTGTTAGGGCTAGGGGTTATGTTTCTTCTATACGGTATGAATATTCAATGTGATTCTTTCTAAGATTTTATCAATAACATATTTGATTGTTCAATTAGATTTCTTTTGATGTATTATTTCTTCCATGCTTTCAATAAGTTCAATCATGTTTTTCTTATTGTTTAGATGAATTTCTAATAGTTTCAAATAGAAATAAGGTTTTAAAGTGAATGGGTTTTGCTGAAAACTTTTCTAACCGCATTATCAATGGACAAATGTTAAAACCATTCTTAGGGGGAGTTATACCAGAGGAGGAGACTATGTCACTGGAGATCCCTGCCTATTGGGATGCTACCTGAACTTTGAAAGAGACTTATGAAGCTGTACCATATTTGTTTTAATTCTCTTTTCTTTCTTTTTTTTCTTTTCTTTTCTTTTTGCCTTTTGTTTTTGTTTTTGTTTTTTTTTTTTAATGTTTTTATGTTTTGTTATTATTTTTCTTTTGTGAGCTAACATTTGCAGGTGTAAAAGAAATTTCAAAAAAAAAAAAAAAACCATTTAAATGCTTAAGGTAACTTCTTCCCTTTATACTTAAATTTATTTTGGCTTTGATACATTGAGGACAATGCAATATTTTAGTTGGGGGGAGAGGTTTAAACTTTTTGCTACAACTTGCATGATTTTTCTTTCTTTCTTTTCAAAAAAAAAAAAAAAAAACCTTGAATTTGAATGCAGAAGAGTTATAAGCTTTATTTTTATATCATGTGATGGAATGAATAATGCTGAGTTGATTATACTATTTGTTATATTAAGACTCTTTCATGAAGAGCACAATTGGAAACTTTTGAGCACAATAGCCAAGTTAGCGGATGGTTGGATGTTGGATATGCATGGATCATGAACAAGCTTGATATGAGTTGAAACTCAACCCATATGGAGAGTTCTTGAGCCTTACTTTTCTTTGTGAGAGTATATCTTTGTTTGAACTCTTAAATTTCTCTCATATGCTTAAGTTTTTGTAAAAGATCTCTATATTTTTTGGTTGACTACTGGAAACATTATGGGGAGATATACAATGATCCTACCTATTTTTGTCCTTAGGCATGCTGGTTTATGTGAAATTTTAGGAGATGAGAGCCTAAAACCACCAATTTTTTGTCACCAGCTAAAAAAATATTCAGCCTACCTTTACATTAATCATTGTCACCATCATTTGAGCCATGAGAAATACTTCTACAATACCATACAACATTTTTATTTATGGGTATTCTCATGGGGGTTCAAGTTTTGAGTAATTGATGTGTTTAGATACTACCATTGTCTCCCTTTTCTTCAAAAAAATAAAAATAAAAATAAAAAATAAAAAAGAAGAAGAAAAAAAAAAGAGAAAAGAAAGATAAAAAAAAAAAAAAAAAAAAGAGAGAGAGAGAAAAAGAAAAAGAAAGATGAGACATACATAATCAATCAATAAATCATTGGTGTCTTACACATCTTTCATGTATTTCAAAAGCGTTATATGGTTGAGTAAATGTTGTTTTGATTCAAATTGGTTGTTATTGCTATGAGTTGGGTTTGGCTTGAATTTTCTGCATCTGATTCATATACCTCATATTTCAAAGAGAGTAGTTTGCCTTTACGTAGCCATAAGATTATACTACCACTAAGCTTAAAGTCCTACTTGATCCTAAAGGTGCATGGCTGGTATGTGTTGGGATAAAAACTAGAGATGAGAATGGTATTAACCTCATGTTTCCAGGAATTCAACATCCTTGCCAAGAGATCTTTTTCCGTTGTTTTAGCGGCTGTTTTTGTATACATATGTGATATTCTTAAAACTTCTTCTTTCCTTTCTGTTCACATGTGATTTGAAGAGAGAAACTATTACTTCTATGTGTGTTCTTTCAGAGTGTTGATGACTTAAGAGAGGTTTTGGAGTAGAGGCTCTAATCTAGATTATTCTTGGTCTATGCATGTTGGGAAAAGCCGGTTTGATTGGATGGGCTATGCACACACACACTCCAAAAATGAAGCTAGTGAAAGCTCTTTAATATGATGAATAGTATCCCAACTCAAAAATTGAAAGTTCATTTGTATGATATATTGATAAGGCAGACTAACATTTGTTGCAGGAATTTTCAAGAAACCTTTGACTTTTGTGGGTAGAGTCACTGCAAACCCTCATGAGAGTAAACTCGTCCACTAGGGTGATCTAGGGGTTCAAAGACTTGGTGCACATGGGAAGTGTAGTCGTGTAGCTTACGAAAGTGGCTTATATTTTAGTTTTAATTTTTCACTTTTAGTAGACGTAGGTGCTTTATGGATTGCTAGGGACTAGCAAGATTTAAGTTAGGGGGTGTGATAATGCCTTAAAATGTATACTTGTTATATGTTTATGTGGACGTTACCTCCTTATTACTATGCTTAATTTATATAATTAAGCCATGATTTTCATTAGTCCCTATTATTTATCTTTACATAATTTCTTGAATAAGATGCTATTCATTGTGTGTAATTTTCTACTTTTAAGAAATCATGTGAGAAATATGAGTTTACAGGAATTTGTGAGAGAATGGAGGCCAAACTAGAATTAAAGTGGAGCTAAAGGACCATGCTTAAATGTTTAAGGAGGTGCAACTGGAGTGCTAGGATCGACTGCCATGATTGGAAACTTCAAATAAGGAAAGAAATCAACGAGGCAGAATTTGAAAAGGAAAAATCTGATTTGAGCACTAATCAGTATTTTGGGTGTATCTCTCTCCTCAAAAATCCAATTGATACAAGGTTAGATGGTTCGGAACCATGACTTAAATATCTACAACTTTTCAGTTTTGATTTTTTCGAAATTCTCAATTTTTGAAGGCAGAAATTGACTCACAATTTACTGCTGTAAACCTGGACGGAAATTAAAATAGTATAAGTTTTATTTTTCTTTGGACACTTAGACATTAGGGTTTTGAAGGGAGGCTGTGAGAACAAATTTTGGGGAGAGAAAACCTTGTATTTTTCTTTCTCTAATGGCAGCCTAAACTCTTTGCTAGGGTTAGGGGTTATGTTTCTTCTATACGGTATGAATATTCAATGTGATTCTTTCTAAGATTTTATCAATAACATATTTGATTGTTCAATTAGATTTCTTTTGATGTATTAATTCTTCCATGCTTTCAATAAGTTCAATCATGTTTTTATTATTGTTTAGATGAATTTCTAATAGTTTCAAATAAAAATCATGTTTTAAAGTGAATGAGTTTTTCTGAAAACTTTTCTAACCATATTATCAATCGAGGTTATTATGCATTCTTGAATTGTCTCAATTCAACCGAATCATAAGTGTTTAATTGTATAAGAACAATCAATTATGAAATATATATTTTCTTAGATCACAAAGAATTTCATATCGATATAGGAAAACACCCTAATGCCCTAGTATTTACATTATTGATTTAAATCAGTTTTTATTATTATTCTTGTTAACAATCAACAAACAAAAGTATTTTTCTTCTTCACCCAAATTGTTATTTAGTTATATTGTCTTTGAATTTACCCTGCTCCTTGTGGTTCGACCTTGGTACTCCAAGAATTGTATTGCTACGATCTCTTGCACTTGGGAGTGAGCAAGTAGAAACCCAGATCAGATCACCGAACCCAGTGAAAGAAGAAGAAGAAGAAGAAGAAAAAGAAAAAAAGAAACCCAGATCAAAAGGAAGAAGAAGAAGCCACCTAGTGTGAAAGGAAAAAGAAAAAAAAGAAGATGAAGAAACGCAACCCAGTGAAGAAAGAAAAAATGAAAAGAAAAAAGAAATGGTCAAAAGTTGTGGCTAAAGTCTGACATTGGGTCCCTCCATGTAGTGTTATTTACGGAAATGCCATTAAATTATGAGTTATGGAAACTGAAAATAGCTAAAATGTGTTTTCAGTTTCCATAACTCATAACTCAAAAATCAAAGAATTGAGTGATGGAAATAGAGTTATGAAAACAGAGTTATGGTGGTGCCAAACGGACTTCTAGCTATGGGTTCCACCATTTTTGAGTTATGAGTTATGGAAATAGATATATGAGTTATGAAAATTGATGAACCAAACATCCCCTAAATATCTCAATTTGCGGTCTTGTTGGTATCTCTGTGTCCACAGCAAATCCTGAGGCCAACAAAAGATACAATTTTACCCAAGGTAAATCTCTCTCCCTCTCTTAAAGTTTCTATTTTTATTTTTTAATGATTTCTTCTCTCTTTATGTGTTTTGTTTTAGTGAGAATCTTCATTGTCTTTGAGACTTGTGAATACACACAAATTCTAAGTTTCACATTCTGAGTGTCACAAATTTTGCAACATTAACTTCGTATCTTTAGATCTCTTATCGTTTGAGACCTCTAAAACTTGAGCCCAGTTTTAAGTTCCATTCATTGGGTTTGGTTCTATGTATAGTCTTCAAACGCAGCATTGTCAATACGTTTTGAATTTAGAAGTTTTGTTCTTTGTGCTTGAAGATTATCATCTTTATTCATTGTTTATGTTTTGTTATTTGTCTGGTATGTAATGTATCAGGGTGTTTTGTAATCAAAATGTAAAGCTGAATGTATGACTCTGAATTTGTTGTTTAATTTTTTTGAAATGGGTTATTGATGTTGAGCTTATGTATTGGGTTAATTGTGTGATTGGTTTTTATTTTTGGGTTTGAAAGATTATTTTTTATTCAATAATTATCTCAAAAAACTGCAAGGGTTTCTCATATTATAGCATCGAAATAAAAGACAACCTTTTCTATTGATTTGTTCTAAGCAATCTTTTGGGAAACATAGAGATATGAGTGTTATGTTAGCTACATTGGACTAATTTAGCTAGGATGTGGTTTTTTTTTAGTTGAGTTGTAAGGTGTTGTTTTCATCTTTCGATTAGGAATGAAGATCCCTAGCTAGGTGCTTTTAAGCTTAGGGACTTGAGAACTTGCATGAACAAACTCTTTTGCTACAAGAGCAAAAGTGAATCACTGTAGTTATATCTAATTTACTCTCTGTTTTAAGGTGGTTAGTTCTCAACAGGAAAACGGGTATTCTTCTTAATTTGAGTTTTTATTTATTTTTTTGGTAACATTATCTTTGAAATACACACCCTTACAATTTAATCCAAAGCTTGATGGGAAAAATCATGTATAAGGGTGCTGGACAAAAACTATTCCTATTTATAAATGACTCTTGCTGCTGTATGATCTTTGCTTCCCTTTTATTTATTTTTATTGGAATGATTTTAATTCTATTATATATGAATTTATAATAATTATCTTTTTTCATATCACAAGCAATGGCAGGGAATGTAACATTTTTTTGTCTGTTTGTGTATAACATTTTGGAATATAAGTCTACTATTTTGGATTATCTGATTCCAAATGCAAATCTACAGGATACCTAATTTAGGATTTATCATAATGTCTTTTATGTTTCTTTTTCCCATCATTAATTTCATCAATATTGTAAATCTTAAATTACTTTATAAATTTTATTTGTTTCTTGGCATTGTGTGAATTCTGCTCTAGCATACTGCTATTTTTGCAGGTTGTTGTTCCACAACAATCAAGATGCTGATGTTGACTGCAAACTTATCAAAAAAAAGAAAAAAAAAAGAAAAAAAAAAAGATGTTGACTGCAAATACTGTTGCCACCGTGCCTCAAATAGCACTAGTTATACATGATGACTCCCTTCATGTAATCTAGCCTTTTAAGTTCAATGATTTAGTGTGTGTTCTTTGGTTGCTAAAGATGCAAAATAGCGGGCTCTTTTTCATTTTATTTTACCTTTTTGTTTTTAAAAATGAAGATGATATAACAAATGACAAGGAAATGTGAGTTAGATTTTCTCTTAGATATAGCCAGTGCAACCCCTAGATTAGTTTGATCCAAGTACTCATTGGACCAAATCAAGTTGAATCCCAGCTATAGATAGTGGTTTACGTGGTTATCACTTTTTAAGGTATTCATACTTTTGGCCCCCTGCATTATTTGTTAAAATTATGATTGTGAATTTAGAGTGTGAGAGGTAGAGAGAGAATATATGTTTCAATTATTTCATCATTCCTTGTTGGTGTCATTATTTGGACGGGAAATTTTTACTCTTTCAATTTTTTTTTTTTTTTTTTTTGAACAAAGAACTTCCTTCATGCTGTACTATATGAACAAGTGCATTCTTTGGAGTTCTATTTTATTGGGTATTTTGAAGAGAGATTTTAGGTCTTGATTTTAACAGTGTTACTTAACTGTTATGTATGTGTATGCAGTGAAAATAGAGGGTCAATGCATGGGGCATAATATGCATACTGTATCTAATCTAGTGAAAGTTTTCATGTTGTTTCATCACTTCAATGGAAAAACGAGGTCACTCAGATTGCTGCAGCTGGACAGATAGTGATTTGTGCCCAATTTTTAACTATTGATAAAGGAAAATGTATCTTGCATTCTAGACGAATGCAGTCTGCTTCTGATAAGTTCATTCTTTTATATCTCCAATTACTCGTCATCTATGCCTTTTGTGTCTCATACTGTGGTAGAATTTTCTCATCTATTATCAATTGTGTTCAACGTAAAATCTACAGATTTTACATTTGTTAGAATGTGAAAATAGTTACCTTTATATTATCATTTGGCATTTTCTAACATGTATCAGTGATACTTTGACCTAGGCAGCTGGCTGCTAGTCTAAGAGCTTTTACCTTTTCACATGTAAAAAGGAAGGGGAATAGTGTAGTTGACAAGTTGGCTAAACTTGCTAGAGAGTCCCCATTTCCCCGAATTTGGTTTAATGACATCCATAGTGATGCCACCAATCTTATATTGCTTGACAGAAGTTTTTGTTGATCTTTAATTGAATTGACTTCTTTCTCAAAAAAAAATAAAAAGTGATACTTTGACCTTTTGCATGAAGGTAATGCCCCTTACAGCCCTTTGGAGGTGAGCCAAAGTTTCAGAGCTTTCTAGGGATTATTATGTGCTTGAATTTTTCAATTTTAGTCTCACTTTAAGGGTTGTATTTGAATCAGTTACTAACCCACTGGTTTGAAAATTTTCTGAACACATTCTCTTTGATACTTTCAACGGTAGAGCTTATCTATGACTCTAGGATTATGCTACTGGATCTTCTTTTTGCAATCAGGTTATGTTATGCATGATATGTTTATATATATATATATATATCAATTTAGTTTTAAGCATATTTATTTTTAATGTAACAAAAATAGATAAATAATAATGTAGTTTATGTAAGATATTAAAATTAAGTCCTTGAACAAATTGTTTGTATATGAAAAATAATAGGCATATAAAAGAGTACAAATAAGATACCAGCTTGGAGTAAGTAACTTGTTCAACTTTCAAGAACCTTACTTAAATGTAAATTATAAAAAATAGGTATATAACTATTATAATCTAGCTAATTAATTAAAAACATGTAACACTAATATGAATTACAAATTCAATAGGTATAAAGATATAAGTTTTTCCATCTAAAAAAAAATAAAATAAAATAAAAATCTTGAAAAAAAAAAAGTATAGACTTAACTGGGCTCAAGCTTTCTCAAAAAAAAAAAAAAAAAAGGACTCAACCCAACTAGAAACTTAGCCTTTACAAGGTCAATATCCCAATAAGATAAAAATATTAAAAAATAAAATATCATCCTCTCATTCCCAGTTTGGTTAACGAGAAAAACAAACCCAAAAAAATTTTTCCTTACATTTTTCTCATCCTTTCAAGTATTGTGGGTTTTTTTGTTTTTGTTTTTGTTTTTTGTTTTTTGTTTTTTTTGTTGAGGTGAGTTTTAAGTTCCAATCAATTCCTAGTGTCTTTCTGTGCACAGAGCCACACTTGAGCCAACAAAAGTGATGCTTTTAAAGAAGGTCTTAAAAATATATATATTTTCTTCTCTCTATATCTCTGTGTGGAGTCTGTGGACTAGGTTCCTGGGTTTTTGGGGTGGCACACTTAAGGGTCAAGGATAGAAAGTAATAACTATTTCAGTGATAATGTTGAGGACATAACAATTTAATTATGAATGTAATTTTTCATGTCAATTGTCATGTACACATCTATGAATCTTGCCCAAAAAGATTATTAAGACTTTAGAGAAAGCTTGCCAAAATTAATATAATTATAATTTAATTATAGACGTATTTCAACCATTTCTTTTTGGTCATGCCAAAGCACTAGTAAAGGGGGCATCAAAGTATCCTGGGAAAAACTTTACCTTCCCAAGAGAGAAGAAGGATTGGAACAAATCAGCTATTCCATAACATATCTGGAATCCTTACACAAAAGCTGGATCTCTTTGGGTAGCCTGGGTCCATTCGAACCTGCTGAAAGGCAGGTGTCTATGGACTGTTAAAGTCCCACAAGTGTGCATCTGGGTTGGAGAGCCATCCTAAAATTAAGGGATCTGGCTATGAGCTTCATTAAATTTGAAGTAGGGAACGGGAAGACCATATTCTTATCATCTTATGGCATGACAATTGGCATCCTATTGGTACCCTTTCATTAGAATTTGGATATAGGGTGATTTATGATGCAGCCAGCAAGCCTGAAGCAAAAGTAGTCTGTTTTGAATCTTGTGAATCTTAAATATAAAGATGCAGCAAAGTGGACAATAACAATCTCTGGCTGCTACTCTTATGCTGCCACCTATATGAAATTAGAGTAAAAGAGTTGGAGGTGGATTGGTGGAAGTTTCTTTGGTTTCAGCTAGCTATTCCTAGACATACTTTCATAGGATGGTTGGCAACTAAAAACAAATTAACAACTAGAGACAGGCTATCTAAATGGGGATATACTGGTGATACTTTGTGTGTATTCTGTAGGGGCTGCATTGAGAGCAAAGACCACCTATTCTTTGTCTGCAATTTTGCTAGAAGAAATCTGGATTGCCTGTTGAACTAGCTGCAGCTCCGATACCAGATTTTTGAACTAAACAGAGGACAACACTTGCTAAAGATATTAAAAGAAAACTTTTAATTCAAAATATTGACAAGTTGACAATACACTTTGCAAGACACAAGTCACACTTAGACACATATGGCAACTTTATTTTTGCCTTTGCACTTCTCCACCACTTGACTTTTTACAAGACACACCAACTCCTACAATGCACACATCAACTCGCATAAATATTCTTGCACACACCTCACTTTTTTATGCACCTACTGACACTAGAAGAATTTTCCTTCAAACTTTTCTTCACACCACTCTACTCACTCTTGGTGCTTATGACACACAAGTGGAACCCCTTGGTTCCTATTTATAGTTTCTGTAAGTTGATTAAGCAACCGACATTGAATCTTCTAGGCCATTATTTTATTGACAGTAACTTCACTAAGCTTCTTTGTCACAAATGGAGAATAAATTCTGCAGCAATCCTGAATTAAGCCTGGACTAAGCTCTGTGCAATGTCAAAAATATGTTGTCTGAAACATGTAATATGCCTGATGTATCTTGGTTTTAACTGTTCTGCTGTCTCTATGCTGGTCATGCAATTAGCTCCCTGGTCCTTTGCTATGTATAGCCAGAGTTAGTTGTATAGTTTTGTTTTGGTTTGTAAGATATTGGTCCCTTTTGTGTTGTTGGGACCATTTCCCTGTGTCTTTTTTTTGTCCAAACTTTTGTTGTTTGTGTATTGTTTGGTTTTTCTGAATGAATGTATACCGATCCAGCAAAAAATAAAATAAAGATGAACCACACTTGTTAATCCCAATGAGAAGGAGAAGGACAATGAAACTAGTCAAAAATACATAATTACTTTATTGTTCTGTTCTTGTTATGTCCATCCTTTGCTTCCCAATTTGTGATATGATAAGTCCAGTGACACAAAATTTTTCACAATTTTATTAATTATTACTAACATGGCTTGTTATGACTAGTGCACAAAACAATAGTGGTGTCAACGGTAGACCTACATGAAAGTGATGTTACTCTAATCACAAAGTGGTTGTGAAAAACGTGTCCCTAACATCATTCATTTGTGATATGTTTATTAGCCAATAGATTTCTATTAACATTGAAAAATTGTGATATTTTCCATGGCTTGTTAAAGGAAATCCATTGTTTTTGTAATTATCCATTGATTGATTTATTTTTATTTTTATGAGATTAGAACATTTGATTATGTGCTTTGTGTTGGAGGTCAAGCTCAAGAGCTTCATATTGAGCTTGAGTTTGATCTAGATATTGAGCTCAAACTCAACTTGACTAATGGATCAAATCAAACTCAAGCTTTTAAAATTTTCGACAAGCTCAAGTTTTAAATTGTTTGTAGGCTTCAATCGAGTTGAAGCAGGGTTTGAACATGTTATTGTTATTGTCAAGCTGAGTTTGGAAATTCACTACTCGACTTGATTTGATTACAGCCTTTGGACTGGTTGAAATTCTACATATATTTCTATCTTTTTTCTCAGTGTTTTCTCAGAGTATGACCAAGATATTTCAAATTTGAGGTTTTGTTCTTTGTGCTGGAATATTTTCATCATTTTTTATTGTTTATGTTTTGTTGTTTGTTTGGTAATGTATCAAGATGTTTTGTAATAAAAAAGTAAAGCAGTATGACTTTGAATTTGTTGTTTATTTATTTTAAAATGGGTTATTGATGGTGAGCTTATGTATTGGGTTAATTGTGTGATTGGTTTTATTTTTGGATCTTAGAATTATGTGAATTCAGTATCTAGCCTTTCCCATTACAAGTGATGCTATCATAATATGATAAAATAAGCCAAAAGATGTAAAAGAAGAAAAATCCATTGTCATTGTGTTTTTGATAATTTTTAATTCAGATTATTATAAGAAATTTTGCAATTCCAGCTTAAGTTCTTTATTAATAATTCAAGAAAATTAGTAACAAAATGGGCTCAATTCCCATGCTAAAGAACAAATAAAACAGAATAAACTCATTTCAAGTAGTTCTAATAAAAGGCATCAGAAACATATGAGTACCTGATCTTTAAATTGCACTTCTACTTCTTTGAATTGCACCTCGTTTTCTTCTTAAATGGATAAAACAGCAACTTCGACCTGAACATAAATATGTGATAGTTATTCCCCACATAACATGGAAGTACATGTCTAAGCTAATCTTGCAAAAGTGCTTGACATTATACATTACAACATTCACTTAATGAAGTATTTTGCTTTAGAAACAGTGTCCCATAGATGTATTTTGCTTTACAAGAAATCACTTCTTTGGCTAAAGATAATGAAAGGAGAAAAAGAAAAAAAAGAGACATATTGTGCCATTGCTTTAGGGAACAAGAATAGCAATCTGTAAATTCTCCATAGATTGCTCTATTGAATTCTCTGGCTTAGTGGGAGACAAAAAATATCAAACTTAAGGAATCAGTTTACAAAATTCTTAATAACTAGTTGAAGGCTGTGCGTTGCATGGTTTTGGTGATGAATTTATATAATATATATTTTTTGATAAATAATAATTACTCAATTTCAAAATTGAGTTCACTTAATGGAATTTTCTTGAATGATCAGGACTTAAAAACAGGGAGCCATAGATGTATTTTGCTTTACAGGAGATAACGTCTATGAAGGGAGAAAAAGAAAAAAAGATAAGATCCAGATTGCGCTATTGCTTTGGGGAAAAGGATTAGGAATCTATAATTTCTAAGTCAATTGCTCTGACAATCGCAATCTGTTAACAATGATTTAAACTATTTCCTCAAACTTTTGTGGGTTAAACAGAAATGGCCTAGACCTACTTCTCTTTTCTACTTTTTAAATTTACCTACTAATTAAAGGCACTATTCATTTTCTTTTCTCCTCTGCCTTTCAATTGTTATTCTTGAGAAATTGTGTGTAATCTTTCATCTTTTAATAATACTAGAATATTCAACAATGGACTTAAAAATAAAAATAAAAAGAATATTAAAATGGATTCAAATCCTCTAGATTTTCTAAGGTACTCTATCAATATATTTCCTTAAATCCTAACAATTTTTTTTATGATTTAAGAGTTTAGATTCTGCTGTGTCAGTATTCCACTAACAATACTCTTAAAATAATATAATAATGTTACAAACAAAACAATTAAGACTTAAAAAATGGTTAAGATTTAAGGAAATCTATTTGGTAAAGTACTTTAAGAAATTTAGAGGATCTGAATCCTATTAAGCAATGTAACAATGATAGTGGGAATGCAAATCACACCCTCTAAGGCTGATCCAAGGCCCAAAGAGTCAGCCCAAAAATTTAGTAAAGAGCCATTCCACTCTGCCCATTTAAGTAAGGCTCATCCATTTTTCTCCAAAAATAAAAAAAAATAAAAAAAAAAATAAAATAGTAAGGCTCATTCATGAGAAAAGCCAATTTAACCTTGAACAATTTCCTTGCCATGGACTTCGGAAGGCATCTCTAATAAACAAGGCCCATCCTATCACAAAATAAAAATAAAGTTCTAAGATTGAAATGTTATTTTTACAAAGTTAGACTTATCTCTAGTACTTTTTTTTAACTGAAATCTTATTTTAATTTAATAAAAAACTACCACGTCACCACTATCTAAATAAAAGTGGAGATTAAAACCCCCTACCACATCATTTTATCTCAAGAAGAAACTAAGTAGATGTCCAGTTAAAAAAAAAAAAAAATAGTGGAGGTAAGCAAAACCCATTTTTGCATTCAAGTAGTTTCCAACACTCATTACTTGGCAATGGAGGCAAGGTTTCGGGTTTGCTAAATAAAGACCAATGCCCAACTTCTTTTCTTTGGCCCAATAACTTTATCTCATCCAAATAATTTTATTAGTTTGAAATGGATACATTTCATTAATTAGATTAATTTTTATAAATTTAAAAGTGCAAGTATTTTAGTGTCATATAATTAAAATTTTGGCCAAATTGCAAACTACACTCCTAAGGTTTGGAGGTATTTGAATTTTACATTCTAAAATTTCAGAATTTGAATTTTACTCTCTAAATTTCTATCTTGCATGGACTGTTAACACCCCCCCCCCCCCCACACACACACACACCCCCATTTTTGTCGATGTGTCCATTAAGTGCCACATCACCTTGTCACATGTGTTTTGTTGATCCAATCAAATTGTGACATGTGGATTTAAATATTACATATATTTTTAATAAACTTTTAAAATCTTTAAAAGACTTGAAATGAATTTTTTAAAACTAAAAATAACATTAAATAGAAACAAAAAAAGAATGTCTTAGGATACCCAATTTAAGAATTATCATAATGTCTTTATTGTTTCTTTTTCCCACCACTAATTTTATTAGTGGTGGGAAAAAGAAATTTATAATAAAAAATAAATAAATAAGTAAATTATTATAAGTAGAATTAACTCTTAATTCCACTTATAATAATAAATAAATAAATAACTTGATCTACTTTGATAAATTTATGCTCTAATGCATACATCCACAATCAACGAGATGGTTATGTTTGTTGACTGCAAATAGCGTTGCCACACCACTAGAGGTATATTGATGACTACCTTCGTGTTAAGTATAATTGATGCAAATTTATTGGTAGAATTCACTTTAGAAAACCAGTTTGTAAAGGGAGGGTATCCAATAGCTTATATACACACACGATTATACTTACATTTAAGCCATGTGGTATACTTCAATTGTAACAATAATCTAGTTGTAGAGTACAAATGTATTCTTTGGTTGCATGTCCAACCCATAGTTAAGCATCCAAGTTCTCATTTGGACCAAATTAAGTTGAATCCCAACTATAAGAGGTGCTTTACTTGATTATCACTTCTTAGGAGTTCATAAAAAAATGGAATGGAACTATAAAATCATAAAAGAATTGAATGAATGGAAAAGAAATGAATGTGATAGAATTAATTGATCTTGTTTGAATGTTTTAAAATAAAGGGATTGAGAGGAATGAAAAGTGAGTAATTTTACTTGGAAGCAATATAAAGGGAAAATAATAAAATATTTTTATGACAATATTACTATTAGAAATTTATTTTAAAATAAATTGCTAAATATATAGGAGTATTTTGATAGTTTTAGCAAAAATTTTATTAAACTTAATTCTATTCCCTCCGATTCTTTTCAATTTTATACCTTTTATTTTGTTGAAACTGAAAACTTATTACTGAAAATACTATAGATATAGGTAAAAGTTAGTTGAAATAGTATAGCGGGACCCATGAATAGTACCAAAAAGTGCACTAGCGACCATGAATAACAGCAAAAATAAACTGAATAATAAAATACTCCATTTGTCCCAGTTTGTTTGTCATCTATTCCATTTTGGGATGTCCCAAAATATTGCCTTGTTTCTAAAAGTAAAAGTTATTAATTTACTAATGTTCCTATTATACTCCTACTTTATTTTCAAAACTATTTGAAAAGAAAACTAACAAATATTTAAAAAATCAATCTAATTGGGGTACCATTTTAGTTGCCTCATTAAGAATAACTTTTTTTTTTTTTTTAAAAGCTAATAAATTTATTTAAGGGTAGTTTTGTAAACTTATACATTTTTATAAGGTAGACAAAATAATAAATGATGTTTCCTTAAAAAGTTTGAAACAAATTGGGATGGAGGGAGTAATTTTAATTTTTCATTGGTATCCAAACACACACTAAGGGACTGAAAATTAGAGCTTTTGAGAGAGTAGAGATTAACGAGGGTTTCCTCTTACCCATTTCATTTCCTCTCACTTAAATATCCAAAACATCCAAACAAATGAAAGGAAACCGGCCAGCCGGATAACCATTTTAATTTTAATTTTTCATAATATCTATGGTGGTAATATTTTAATTTATCTCAAGATTGCCGGAAGCACCACTTGAACCTAAGGGCACTATAACTAGAGAATTGATCATCCGTTCAGTGCATAGAGACACAGGAAGCTCAGTAAAACCAAGGTTACGACGAACAGAGAAACAAGAAAAGCAATGGACCATGAGAAAAAATCTGGGAGTTCATTTTGGTGGTGAAAGAAAATGTGTAGAGAAGTGTGTTATTGATTGGGAACCTGAGTTTGGTAGTTTGGTTGTTTATAGGGAATATACATTTTTTATTATTATATATTTATCCATTAAAATTCTAAAATTACAGCAAATTGGGAGAAAGTTAGAATTAGAATTATTTGAGGAAATTTTTTTAAAAATACAATTCAAAATGAGGGAATTTGCTTCAAAATAAGGGTGACTCTTCGTTTGATGAAAAGATGGTGAATTGTCACAACTATTTCACAACTTAGACGGTTAAACAACAGTGAATTTAATCTTCTTCTTCTTCTTCTTTTATTTATTTTTATTTTATTTCTTATGAGAAGAGTGAATTTAATCATTTAATGTAACATAAACATGTTAAGTTTGATTTGGTCAATAGCAACTAGCAAGTGGTTTGATTGGAAGTGAGGTAATGACCACAAACTCCCTTAAACCCAGTGCAAGCACTATAAGCTTCATTATCCATTAAAATAATAGCGAACTGGGAGAAGATTAGACTTGGAATTATCTGAATTCAGTATCTAACCTTGCCTATTACATTGATGCTATCCTACGGTGCCTTCTACATTAAGGAAGAATTTTAAATGTAACAATTAATGATACAATTAACCAAAAGATGCAAGAGAAGAAAAATTCATTGTCATAGCTTTTTTTTTTTTTTTTTTTAAATCTTTTTAAAATCAAATTATTATAAGAAATTATGCAATTCCATCTCATGGTTTTTTGACAAGAAATTCTAAAAGAATTAGCAACAAAAAATGGGTTTGTTTCACATGCTAAGAACAAATCAAACAGAATAAATTGTTTAGCCACAAGTCTTATAACTCAACTAATTGACACTTCTTGGTATATCCATGACATCCAGGGTTCAAATCCTCTCTCCCCTGTTATAACCATCGAATTATCAAATAGAAGAATAATCATTTAAGGGTAATCCTAATAAAAACATAAGAGTACCTGGTCTTTAAAATTTAAATTGCCCTTCTACACTTTAAATTGCACTTGTTTTATTTCTGTACAAAGTAGCAACTTCAATTTGACCATAAATGTTTGATAATTATTCTCCACATAAAAAAGTACACGTATAAGCTAAGCTTGCAAAAAAGAGCATGGGAACTTACACTTTTAATGGAGTTTTTTTGTATGCCTGGAGCTTAGTAACAGAGTCCCATAGATGTATTTTTCCTTACAAGTAATCGCATCAATGGCTAAAGATGAAGAAGGGAGATTATGCAGTTGTTTTGGGGAAAAGGATTAGCAATCTGTAATTTCATTGTCAATTGCTCCAGCAATAGCAATATATAAACAATGATCTAAACTATTCCCTCGGGGTCCTTTGTCTTATTCACTGTAGTGGGAGGCAAAAAATAAAATAAAATGGACCTACTACATTTCTATACTCTCTAAGAGGATTCTCATCAAGAATGCTATAAAATATAGTATTTAGCATCTCAAAAAGTTACATTATTCATTTTAACAACTCACTTTACAATACACCCAACATTAAAGGTTCTATTATTTTCTACTTCATTTAAATATTCTTTTTTTTTTCTTTCTTTATTCTTTATTCATTTAAATCAATAATTACATCCATTGTGATATGAACAAGTCAACAAACTATAGAAATTAAGAAAAGGTAGGAAAGAAATTCCAGGACCAAACACCTAATCCACAATTGAGGAGCCCAATGACTCGAAAGGAAAAAGTTGTTATGCAATATCAAGTTATTAACCATGGCCTGGCTACATATCAGGTAATAAATTATGAAAATGACATGATAAAATTTCTTCTCTTCTTTTTCTAGCCTAATATGATAATGTAGTAGTGAAACACCATAAACTAACTAGTTCTTTTGGCTGGAAAAATCATGGAATTTTGCATATATCCAGCTGCAAAAACACAAGCATGGGAACAGAAAAGTGTTGGTCCCATTGTGAGGATTGTGGAAGGTAGTCTTGTGTGGATGGAAATCAAATAAACAAATAATTTTTTTTAATATCTTGCTAGAGTGGGCTGCTATCATCTAGCACCTTCAATGTAGTGTACTTTTTTAAAATTAGATGTTAAAAAATAGCATTTATAGCATTTGACACATTTGATGAGAATGCTTAAGCATTCTCATTGGTTAATGTAAAATTCATCAAAATGCAAAATTTATGATATTATTCATAAAAAAATGCAATAAAACACCCCAAATTTGGTGAGGCATTTTGCATATTTACAACTTGCTAATTTAAAGTGAGCATTGTGTAAGTTTTTTAATATTTTTTTATTTTTCTTTCTTCTCTCCTATATGAATATGAGTATATGACACACACACTCTCTTCTAAATAAAAAAACTAATAAAGCAATTTTTTGTTAAAGAAAGGATTTAGGATTAATCTTATTTGTTCTGTTAAAAGATGAATTTACCGTGAAGAGTGGTGTGGGAATTTTATTTTATTTATTTACTTTTTTTTTTTTTTTGCTCAATAGAAATGTTATATTTCAACTTTATGTGTAAATGAAAAATAAAAATCATACCAACATTGTGATAATTTTAAAAATTCATGTAAACAAGCAAATATGACCTTTTCTTTTTCTGTTCTTCTTATTCTATTTTTTTCCCATCTCTCGAAGTGCTCCTCATACTTCACCTCGATCTAGCTACCAAGTTTTGAAGATACTGTTTTGGGGAGAAGTTCCCCCATCCGTGCCAAAAGCTAATAGGGTGCTTGGCAAACCATAAAGCTGGTCAGCTAAGAACAAAATAATTGGTTTTAATTGTGTTTAGTTTGGAAAATATAATTATTTAGTTAAAAAAAAAAAAAATAGGTTCAAAATAAGACTAGATATATTCACATATCAAAATTGTTGTAATTTTAATTTTTTTTTTTCAAAGATAAGCTCATGTTTCCATTTTAACTTCTTTATCCTTCTTATAATATATATATATATATATATATATATAATTAAATTTAAAAAAAAAAAAAAAAAAAAAACACCTGATTGACAACTTAGGAGAAGTTACTTGTGGTTAGTGGGCTATTAGTAGAGTAATCCTCTACTAAACAAATTGTAAAAAACAAAAAAAATTAATTTAAATTCTTGACCAAATAAAATTGAAGTTTAGATTGAATTTGAAAACCAAAGGCAAAGTGGTTCTAACAATGTTGAATGCTGTACATGAGAGTTAGATATATTTATATATATATATATATATATATATATATTTATACTGGGTTTTCCCACCTTCTGTTGCATATTCTTCCACGGTTTTTTTTTTTTATTATTATTATTTTTGGGAGGGGGGGGGGGGGGTTAGTTACTATAGTTTCAAAATTTGACCAGAAGAAAAGAAAAAAAGAAGAAAAGAAAGCTGCTCTTATTATCTTTTTTTTTTTCTTTTTTTTTTAATTTATAAGAAGAAGAAGAAGAAGAAAGCTAACAGACTTAAACTATATATACAAAAGAAAAAAAAGATAAAATACAAAGTTAAACTTTCCAATAAGAATAGTTTGAGTTGTCACGATAGTGACGAAAATCAAACAACAAGATCTGGTTTTCACTGTAGTCTTTCCAAGAATAAATTCCAACTACCACTAGTCTTCATCAATAGCAGCAGGAACTTTTTGAATATATTGAACATTAGCAAAATGATATAAATTTATAAACCACAGTACTATTAAAAAAAAAAAAAAAAGGCTGTTGAATACATTATTCTTTTAAAAAAAGAGAGCAGGAACTCCCTTTTTTGCAAGTTTATTACTCTTGTAGTTTTATAGTTCAAACTCAATTGCATAATATATAACTTATTCAATCTATTTTCTTTAATATAAATTAGTCAATCAATGCTTCTCAAGATTAATATACGTGGTCTAAATCAAGTATGGGTAGCCAAAATAATTTAGAACCTTTTTTTTTTTAATTCCAATTAACTCATAATCATGTGCTGGGTTCATAATTGGCCTAAATTAATTTTGGAGTAACGAAATAATTTAACAATCTTATCTCTTCAACTAACATCTTGTTTAAGGTATCTTAATTATTTTATTGAATCTTCACTGTGTACAACCATCAATGCCCAAAGAGCAGTTATATAGTGTACCCGGCATATAGTACCCGGCATATATGCCGGGTACAAGATATAATTTTCGTGCCAGTAGAGCTTTTGGATGAAGGAAAAGACAGATCTTTCCTATTGGGTGAGGGAGACTAGGATTTAGGTAAGCAGTCAGATCGTGATTCTGACCTGCTAAACAAAGCATTAAAAGGGAGGATTCTAATGGAAATTTTCAAAGTCTTTACGTATTGACAAAGGTTTTAATTTAAAATTTTATAATTCTAACATGATTGGAGTACTTCAAACATTAAAAATTGGACATGATTAGATCCTATTACATCAATTGATCTGAAAATCAGATTTTTTCCTAATAACTTTTAAATCAAATGGCAATATTTAATGTGAATCTTATCTAATTCTTTTTCCAACTAATAATTATTAAGAGAGAGAGAGAGAGAGAGAATTATCTGTATATTGATATATATTTTATATGTCTAACACTATGCAATAGAGGATTTTATATAAATATAGTATGTGTGAAATACAAGTAATATGAGTATATTACAAACTAGTCACTAATCGGTGCGATGTACAAAAAAGCTATTGACTCTGAAAAAAAAAAATATACAACAATGAGTAAATAGATATTTTGCTACTTAGTATTTAAAAAATAAAACATAAATAAATATTTAACTTCTATACTTTTCCATAGTTTAGAAGTGTTGTCTAACATTGAACATTATTGAGTTGCAAGTGCATAGTTACCGAAACCTACAAAGTAATTTACAATTCTTAAATTAATAAAGCAAAACTCCCAATAGTTATATATATACACACACACACACTCAAAATTAATATAAACTGCAAATATATAAACAAAGACCATGATATGAGGAAGATAGACCAAGTTTCAAATCTAAGTAGTAATAACTTTCTCGTAGTAATAACAATTTAGACAATTCAAAATATATAACAATATCAAAATTATAATACCTAATTCCATTATCTTTTATTTTGAATCAAACAAATAATTAATTGAAATTAATTCAAACAAATAATTAATCAACCAAAAATCATAGCTTTTAATAAGAAAACAAAAAATTACATGAACCTAAGCAGCTGTGATATTACTAGTATACTACAAACTAGTAATATTACTTTTAATATGAAATACAAGTAATATAACGCTTTCACATTGTTGGCATATATGGACAAAACCAATAAGCAGCTGTGAGTGAACGTACTATACTGTAGATACTAATACGAATATTAATACTAGTACGAATTCTACCAATTATAACATGCTAATTAAGATTTGTTATAAAATTGTAGTGAATATAGCATTTTTTTGCCAATAAGTGTCAACTTTGCTTAAAACTAGGTTCTCCACTTGTCCAATTAAATTTAATTAAAACCAATCTTACATTAGTAGATTTCACAAACTTCCTTTACCTTATCAATTAGTGATCCTTTTATATTTACTAGCTTGTAACCCTGAGCATATGTATGGATATACTCAAAAGAAATACATTAAGTCATTAAGATACATAGTGTAATTCTTACATGGGTTTTACTACCGTATGCCCTAAGGGCATATATTAGTATACTATTTTTGGAAACTTTTATAAAAAAATGAAAAAGTAACTAATTGATTTAACAACTTTTTCAGTTTTTCATAAAAAGTTTCTTAAAATAGACGATTAATGTGTGTCATTAGAATATACATTAGCCGGACCCTACTTACATATATAATTTGAATATTATTGATAGTCATTCTTATATATATTTTTAACTTTAAAAAGTCTTTTAAGAATATTATTAGGTAGAAAATGTAAATTGTCAATTTTTAAATATTTTAAAAATGTTTTATGTTAGTTAATTCTAGACTCTTTGGTTTATATATGCAATAACTCATTTGGATGGATATTTATGATTTGGTTCCATATTTGACGCCAAACTTAAAAAATAAACCTCTCTCTAAAAATAAATTATTTAGAACACGTGGGGCAAAATTTAATTTCTATTGTAGAATCTATTTGAATTTTCTCTAAACTTTACCTATATATATATATATATATTATTGAAAAAAATCAAATTATAACCTTGATGCTCTGTTTCTTCCCTTTCTAGAGTGCCCCTAATTCTTTATAATAAAATTAAAAACTCAGAAGAGACTCATAGTTGAAACATCCTAACAATTTTATTTTGCAAAATCATAAAGTACATCATCCTCCAACAAAAAAATTCTTGTGAAGCTACCACAAACAAAGGGGCCATCACATGTAAAAATATCAAATTTAAAAAAAAAAAAAAAAAAAAATCACTTTACGACTTTCTTAATAACTAGAAGGCCGTGTGTTGCACGGTTTTGGTGATGAATATATATATATATATATATATATTAAATGAATGATAATTACTCAATTTCAAAATTAAATTCACTTAATGGAGTTTTCTTAAATGATCAGACTAGAAATAGAATATATTTTGCTTTAGAAGAGATCACGTCTATGGATCAAGATGATGAAGGGAGAAAAAAAAGGAAAAAGAAAAAAGAAGATGAGATCCAGATTATGCTATTGCTTTGGGGAAAATGAACAGCAATCCGTAATTTCTCAGTCAATTGCTCTATTAAATACTAATTCCTTTGTTTTGCTCATGGGCCCAGCGTTAATGTGTTGTGGGTGCCTCCCTCACCCGTGGTATTATACATGGGGTTGTATAATTTTTTTATGATAATAATACACTTTCTACTGTGGTGGTTGAAAAAATGGAATCTTTCTTCCTTTCTACTGTAGGGGAAGACAAAAAATGGACCTATAGCTTTTTACTACTCTTCTTCTCAATTGTTTTTATTTTCTTGAGTGTTAACAATATAAAGTGAGTGAGAGAGAGAGACTAAATAGTCTGTATATTGATGTGTAAATAGTAATGTACAATAGAGAGCCTTATATAGGCAAAGTATGTGTGCAGTACAAGTAATATGAGTAAACTACAAGTAGAGTATACTAGTCTAAGCCCAATGAGCTAATCTATTCTAAGCTATACACTACCATACCCCCTTAAACTCAAGGTGGTAAGGAGGAAGCCAACTAGAGTTTGGATATAAGATCTCGAAGATGACTAGGCAAGTGAGTCTTGCTGAAGATATCAGCAGGCTGGTTAGTAGAGGAGATGAAGAACAACTTGAGATTGCCTTTCTTAAGATGCTGGCAAGTGATGTGGCAGTCGATCTCAATGTACTTGGTGCGTTCATGGAAGACATCAGTATGAGCAATGTAGATAGTACTATGATTGTCACAATAAAGAGAAGTGGTAGTGGGCTGTGGAGCATCCATGTCAGCAAAGAGCCAGCGAAGCTAGACAAACTCACAGGTGGTGTCAGCAAGGGCATGATACTTAGTTTCAGTACTGGAACGGGAAATCACATCCTGTTTCTTGCTACACCACAAGACAAGAGAAGTACCCAACAGGAAACAAAAACTTGTGATGGAGCATCGATCAATAGGATCACTTGCCCGGTCTGCATCTGAATAAGCATGAAGCTCAAGAGAAGACCGAGAGGAGTAGTGGAGACCATGATAAAGTGTGCCCTTGACATATTGGAGAATCTGAAGAACGGCAACATAGTGGACAGAACAAAGGGAATCCATGAACTTACTAACCATACCCACGGCATGTGAAATATCCAGACGAGTAACAGTGAGATGGATTAGACTACCAACCAACTGATGATAGCGAGTAGCGTCGGATATAGGTTCACCATCCAAGGGTGTGAGCTTTGCATTGTATTACAAGAGAGTGGAAATAGTCTTGTTATCGGTGATACCGACTTTGGAGAGAAGATTAGAAACATATTTAGCTTGGGAAAGATAATATCCATCAGAGGATGAGGTAACCTCAAGCCCAAGAAACTAGCTAAGAGTGCCCAGATCTTTCATCTTAAAATGTCGACTAAGGAAGTGCTGAAGAGAGTGGATACCTACAGAATCATCTCTAGTAATAATCATATCAACATAAAGAAGAATAAGAGTGATATCAAAATTAGAATCAGTTGTTGAAATCTGTTAGAGATCATTGCAAATTTGGAACCTTTAAGAATCTTGATCATGCCTTAGGCCTGTTTGATACAATGCTTCACATGCACCCTTTGCCTTCAGTTGTCGATTTTAATCACATGTTTGATTCCATTGCAAGAGTGAAGCATTACTCTGTAGTCATTACTCTAATTCAACGAATGGAATCATTCGGAGTCTCTCCCGATTTTTATACTCTCAATATTTTGATTAATTGTTTCTGCCACTTGAACTGGGTCAATTTTGGTTTCTCTATCATAGCAACAATTTTGAAACTTAGCTATCAACCAGACCATATAACTCTAACTACTCTTGTCAATGGACTCTGTCTTCAAGGAAACGTCGTTGGAGTTGTAAATTTGTAGAAGAAATGGAGAAGAAAGGGTACCAACCTAATGTGATCACTTGTGGAACAATAGTAAACGGTCTGTGTGAGATTGGCCAGACTGGTATGGCTATTAGGTTGCTCAGGAAGCTTGAAAAAGGGAATTTTGAACAAAATTTGGTGCTCTATAACATGATCATTGACAGTTTATGTAAGGACCGATTGGTAATTGATTATCTCTATAAGCATCGTATCTCTCATTAATGATTATCCAAGATAGAAATTCAATTACAGAAATCTCTATAGAAGTTTCTCCAAGAATTTCTTTGTTTTGTTTTGTGTTCATTTCCTTCGCAATTTTCATGTACAATTAGTCATTAATCCATGTGTGTATCAATAATAAAAAGGTCAAATAAAAGATTTATTAAAAAATGAAACATTAATTTGTTTAAAGAAGACTAAAATGTAATCAAATGTTGTTTAGTGTTGATTTTTTTGGGGGTGGGGGTGGGGGTGGGGTGGGGGGAGGGGGGTTAAAACTATTATTTTTAATTAATAATTTTCAAGCAAATTAATTTGACACAACCAAAGAAGAGGCTCAAGTAAAATAAAAGAGATTTCTCAAATATCATATTTATAATCTTTCAATCCTGCATAAGGAAGGTTGTGTTTATACATATATAGCGACTTCAATTATAAATGCTATTACATGGTAAGATGCAAAACTGAATTTATAATCACATGTGTTAAAGACATATTTAATATAATTGGCTAATCATTTGACAAAACGCACTTTACTTGTATTTGGATAGATCTAGGATGTGTTTAATACTTCAAAGAACAAGAGTTCAAGTCTAGTATTGAAGCCATGCAAATCTGTCCAAGAAACAAGTGAAGAAGGGCTATTCATTAAAGCTGGATAAATTCCTGACAGATAGCTATCTATCGAGCTCAATAGCTATCGAGGTCTTGATAGATACTATCTATCGAGATATCTATCGAGAATTACGAAATTCAGATTTCCAAATTTGATTTTCGGTCCGTGCTTATGTATTTGGGTAGGGTTTCTTTTCTCATAACCTTAGACATATATAAGGCTTATTTTAAAAGCCGTCACATAAGAGAATACAAGGAGAACACATGCAAAAGGTGACCGATGCCTTATTCTCTTTGAAAGAAGCTACTGTGTCTTTTGTGCCTTAGGGTTTTGTAACCAAGTGCTTCTTGATCTTCATTGTGGATGAAGTGAAGAAGTTTACAGCCAACATCTTCTTCAAGTTGGTGAGTTAGTCACATACTGGGAGCCGTGCATCATTGGTTAGTCACATACTGGGATTCGTGCAAAAAGGTGGCGTTCATATATTGAAGAGTTCTGAAGCGGTAGAAGGTTTTTGCTATAAGTTCATTTATGGGGATTGTAGAGTCTAGGGACAAAGGTTTTGTACTAGATCTGAAATTTCTCTTTACTATAGTGGATTGCTTTTCGGGAAGGTTTCCCTCTAGGTTTTTTACTGTTAAACTAGTTTGTTTCATTGGTTTTCTTGGGTCATCATATCTTGTCTTATTTATGTTTTTGTTGTGCATGATTTTGTCATGATATTGATGTTTATTTGTTTTAACAAGGTTTAGTCATAATTAATCTAATTAACTACTTGGGTTTAAAACTTGTTAACTCTATCAACCAGGGTCTAATTTTCCCAACAAGTGGTATCAGAGCAGGTACACTCTGATTGGATTAATTTCCTGAGTGTGATCCTTGACCCCCATTGTCATGGATTGTGGACAATCTCTTTTGATTCCTCCTTTATTAGATGGCATTAATTATGCGTACTGGAAAGTTCGTATGAAAGTTTTTTTGCAGGCTCTAGGTGAACAAGTATGGCAAGCTATTGAAGTTGGTTGGATTAAGCCAAAGGAAGCGTCGATGGATTGTGATGATGCAACAATTATAGCGGCAAATTTCAATAGTAGGGCCTTGAATGCTTTGTTTTGTGAGGTGACCAATGAGGAATTCAAGAGAATATCATCCACAAAAGTTGCCAAGGAAGCATGAACCATTCTTGAGATCACCTATAAAGGTACTAAGGCAGTAAAGACTGTGAAGCTTCAAAGACTCACTAATAGTTTTGAAGAAATAAGGATGGAGGAGGTTGAGACCTTTGATGAGTTCTATGCTAAACTCAAGGATATTGTGAATTCTGCTTTCAATCTTGGAGAATCTATTGCAGAATCCAAAATTGTTAGGAAAATCCTTAGGTCTTTACCTGAAAGATTCCATGCCAAGATCACTGTCATTGAAGAAGTCAAGGACATTGATCAAATTCCTTTAACTGAGCTTGTAAGGAACCTTCAAGCCTATGAGATCGGATTAGGCTTAATAGGAAAAGGTGGAAAGAGTAGAAACTTGGCTTTTAAGGGTATAGAGGAAGAGATTGAGGACTCTGAAAAATGAAGATGAAAGTGAAAATGAAGATGAAGATGATGATGAGAATGAGAATCTAACCTTCAGAATTGTTGAGATTATCAAGCTTCTTCAATTTAAGATAAAAGATAAGGGCAAACCTCCTAGGAAATCTAAATCCTCAAGGAATGGTAAGAATGAGAAACCCCTCATCCAATGCCATGAGTGCAAAGGTTTTGGTCATATGAGGATAGAGTGCCCAAACTACCTTATGAAGGAAAAGACCAAGGAGTCAAAAGAGAAAGGGTTGGTTGCTACTTGGAGTGATACTGAGAATGACTCTTCTGATGAGTATGTGGATGAATGTAGTCACATTATGGCCTTTGCTGCCTCAACCGATAAGGTGATTATGGAGAGTGCTAGTAATAGTGAGGATTCTTCTGATGATGAAGTACCTAAGAAGATGACCCTTCAGGAAACCTATGATAAGATATGCACTGAATTTATAAAATTTGAAAAAGACTTCTCATCTTTGTAGAAAAGAGCTTAATGAGGTAAAAACTAAAAAAGCTGATTTGTTAGTCAAACTAGATGAGACTACAAGGTTAGTTGAGACTCTTGTTGTGGAGAACACCTCATTAGAAGAGAAGGTCAAGAATCTTAAGGTTGAGCTTAGTCAAACTAGAACTCAAATAGAGATGATGTCTAGTGCAAAGCTTGATGAGGTCTTGAGAGCTCAAAAGCCTAGTTCTGATAAGACTGGCTTAGGATATGCTGTTTCCTCCTGCCCCTCTTCCATGACTTCTGGATCGAGGACTGTCATTGTGCCTAAATTTGAGAAAAGTGATAAAGGTGTGAAATCCAAAACTGATTTGACTTATTCTAAATCCTTTGTTAAACCTCATGTTTGTCACTATTGTGGTGTTTCTGGACACATTCGTCCTAATTGTTTTAAGTTGTATTCTCAAAAGTAAGTGTCTAAACGGTCATAGGGTTCTTCTCAAGGACCTACACATTTGTTTGGAGAGTTATTAAAAGCCTTGAACTTTTTAACTCAATTTCAGGAGAATTTTAATTCTTCTATGTTCTTTAGTAGACATACTAGAACACGTGCCTTTTCATCTTCACAGCCAAAGACTTGTGCTGTGTGGGTGAGAAAGGAGCCTAAGAATTAATTGTCATTTTTATTTGTCCTATACTTTAATTCTTTCTATCTTAAGTAGGACTCTCTTTGCTTGATTTCTTATCTACTTTTGAAATCATGCTTCCATGCATCTGCATTTTTCTATCATGCTTTCATGCATCTACATCTTTCTTTCATGCCTTCATGATTGTTTGTCTATTTTTGTTTGATTGTTTAGTTTTTTTATAAATTGAAAAATCAGAAAAATACAAAAATAGTGTGTGTTTATGTACATTGGTACTTGTGTACCTTGGATGGCCATTGAAATAAAGTTTTCTAAATTTTGTATCTTTTGTAGCTTAGATGAGCATCTCTATTCACAACTAAGCAAGTGAGCTTTGTGGCACGTGTTTGTGATGAATAAGATTAAGTAATCTCTTGTACTTAACACTCATATCACTCTTTTTGTCGGGAAGGACTAAAAAATTCTAAGAGAAAGACATAAATAATCATCTCACCACTATTACCCACCAATCATGAAATGACATCTATATGCTTCGGCATAGCAAAAGTGTAATGTCAAAAGCTTAACATAATTGGGTATTTCTTTCTCTCTCTTATATGCCCATGCATGATTTGCTTAAAAGAAAAATAAAAGCAAAAAGATCAAAATGCTTTATATATGATTGCAAGTGTGTATTCTAGGAGATATGAGAGTTATAAGATGTACCTTGAAAGTGATAGTCTCCATCAAATAGTTATGATTACGTGTGAGTTAAAGTGATTTTCTCATATCTCAAATCGTCATAATAAACGCTTACGCAATCTTGCGATATTTTTCACACGCAACATGCAATATTCTTTGCTACTTTTGATATATGTGCAGGTACAATGTGATTTGACCATCATAAGGAATACATGTGTTAATGTATACTCACTAAACTGTCTTAACTTATTTTTGAAATATAAAATTGGTTAGACTTGTTGTGTGTGTGTGTGTGTGTGTGTTTTGGATCTAATTCCTTGACATTTTTCTTGTTGAGAGATGTTTTTGAGAGCTTAAAATGTTGTTTGAATCTATGGTTGAGTAGCATGTTTGATTGCATTCATGTCTGTGTTTTTCTCTTCTTTGAAAAACTAGTTTTAAGCAATCTTGACAGCTTCTCGACACCTCTCGACAATTAGGCTATCTATCGAGCCCTTTCAGCTTATTTTTATCGCATTCTCGATAGCTTCTTGATAGATTCTCAATCCATCAAGGAAGTTTCTATCTGCTCGATAGATGCTTGATAGCTTCTTGATCTATCGAGGTTGGCTTCTGCTCGATAGCTGCTCGACAGCTTCTCGATCTGTCGAGATCCTCTTACATGCGTTGTTTTTCACATGTTTTGCATCTTTCTATTATCCTATCATCCATAGCATCTTGTTTCATTACATTCATGCATTTATATGGATTCTTTGTACCCCTTTGATCATCCTTGATCATTTTTATGTTTCTCGGGTGAAGCTTTCTAG
Source organism: Quercus rubra (assembly GCA_035136125.1). Classification (NCBI taxonomy): domain Eukaryota; kingdom Viridiplantae; phylum Streptophyta; class Magnoliopsida; order Fagales; family Fagaceae; genus Quercus; species Quercus rubra. The sequence goes on from JAXUIC010000056.1 coordinate 51,891, forward strand.
CTTCTTGTACCCTTTGTTAATCATGACAAAGATGGGGAGAAATTGTGGAGAAATTATGGAGAATATGTGGTTTCTTTTTTAAGATTCTACATGTTAGGGGGAGAAATACATGCCTTTGTAAGGGGGAGATATGCTTCATCTTGTTAGAGGGAGTGCTTACTTCCTTCTTCTTGTGCACCGGTCTTGTGACCATGTTTACATACATTGTGCTTATCTTTGATATATATATATATATATATATGATGTATCTCTTCTTCACCTATCTCTACATGTGTTGGTTTTTTTTCTATCTTTATACACGTTTCTTTATTGTATGCAATCTTTTATTTCTATTTCACACTAAAATGCCTTGATGAATTTTTTTTAAAGTGTTTTAGAAATACAGGTTGTCAAAGTATTTTTGCCACAAACTCACTTTTTGCAAAGTTTTTCAAGAGTTTGTGTTAGGATAGATTTTATTGTATTCAACAAGTGAATATGAGTTGAGTAATTTATGACTTCTCCCGTATGTTCATTTGTTTTTTGTGGTCACGGATTGCTAAAGGGAGAGATTGTTAAGGACATATTTAATTTAATTGGCTAATCCTTTGACAAAACACATTTTACTTGTATTTGGATAGATCTAAGATGTGTTTAATACTTCAAAGAACAAGAGTTCAAGTCTAGTATTAAAGCCATGAAAATTTGTCCAAGAAACAAGCGAAGAAGGGCTGTTCATTAAAGCTGGACAAATTCCTGACAGATAGCTATCTATCGAGCTCGATAGCTACTCGACAGATACTACTTATCAAGGTCTTGACAGATACTATCTATCGTGGTATCTATCAAGAATTACGAAATTTAGATTTCTAGGTCTGATTTCTTCTTGTGCACCGGTCTTGTGACCATGTTTACATACATTGTGCTTATCTTTGATATATATATATATATGATGTATCTCTTCTTCACCTATCTCTACATGTGTTGTTTTTTTTTTCTATCTTTATACACATGTTTCTTTATTGTATGCAATATTTTATTTCTATTTCACACTAAGATGCCTTGATGAATTTTGTTTAAAGTGTTTTAGAAATACAGGTTGACAAAGTATTTTTGCCATAAACTCTCTTTTTGCAAAGTTTTTCAAGAGTTTGTGTTAGGATAGATTTTATTGTATTCAACAAGTGAGTATGAGTTGAGTAATTTATGACTTCTCCCGTATGTTCATTTGTTTTTTGTGGTCACGGATTGCCAAAGGGAGAGATTGTTAAGGACATATTTAATTTAATTGGCTAATCCTTTGACAAAACGCATTTTACTTGTATTTGGATAGATCTAGGATGTGTTTAATACTTCAAAGAACAAGAATTCAAGTCTAGTATTGAAGCCATGAAAATTTGTCCAAGAAACAAGTGAAGAAGGGCTGTTCATTAAAGCTGGACAAATTCCTAACAGATAGCTATCTATCGAGCTCGACAGCTACTCGACAGATACTATCTATCGAGGTCTTGATAGATACTATCTATCATGGTATCTATCAAGAATTACGAAATTTAGATTTCTAGGTCTGATTTTTGGCCCATGCTTATGTATTTGTGTAGGTTTTCTGTTCTCACAACCCTAAACATATATAAGGCTTATTTTAAAGACTGTCACATAAGAGAATACAAGGACAGCACATGCTAAAGGTGACCGATGCCTTATTCTCTCTGAAAGAAGCTACTGCGTCTTTTGCACCTTAGGGTTTTGTAACCAAGTGCTTCTTGATCTTCATTGTTGATGAAGTGAAGAATTTTGTAGTCAACATCTTCTTCAAGTTGGTGAGTTAGTAACGTACTGGGAGCCGTGCATCGTTGGTTATTCATGTATTGGGATTCGTGCAAAAGGGTGGCGTTCATATATTGAAGAGTTTAGAGGTTCTGAAGTAGTAGAAGGTTTCTGTTGTAAGATCATTTACGGGGATTGTAAAGTCTAGGGACAAAGGTTTTGTACTAGATCTAAAACTTCTCTTTATTATAGTGGATTGCTTTTTAGGAAGGTTTCCCTCCAGGTTTTTAATTGTGAAACTAATTTGTTTCATTGGTTTTCCTAAGTCATCATATCTTGTCTTATTTAATTTTCCGCTATGCATGATTTTGACATGATATTGATGTTTTTTTTTGTTTTAATAAGGTTTATTCATAATTAATCTAATTAACAACTTGGATTTAAAACTTGTTAATTCTATCAACCGGGGTTTAATTTTCCCAACAACATGTTGTTAGGATTAGTGCCCTTAAATCCTATTGTATGATGCTATGTATGTTATTATGTATGACATTATGTATGACTTAATGTTGTGATTAATAAAGTTTCTTTATTATTATTATCTAAAATAATAGTAACATGAATATTTGGACATTATCATATAGTCCATGAGATGCATAGTATGTGATTTATGTGATTTAGTCACAGAAGATATAGATCACAAGTTCTTTGTAAACTTATAATTTTGGTTCGTAGTCGGTGATGAAATTGGGCATTTCATCTGCGAAGACTATAACATATCAACTAAGATGATTTGTCTTGATCATGGAAGTGGAGACTTCTAGTTGATATGTTGATATGTTTTAAGAGTTAAGACATATTGAACTAGACCGCTGTGAGATTTATTATTCTCCTAACAACTGTCAAATGAATAATAAATCTCACGACTCCTATTTGCATGAACTCTTAATCCTGTGAGAATAATGGACGTGATCATGAGGTGTAGGTTGCTTTGATATATCAGGAGTGAGATCTAAAGGCACGATCAAAACCTCAGTATGTTGGGCAACCACATTTAGTGCTGATGGAACATATATTCTCAAGATGGAATTCATAGTCTCTTAACGGAGATATAAAATATTCCCTTGAGATAAGCTTAATGGGTTTGGTTATTCAGAGAGTTAGGCCTAACCACTTTAGTAAGAAATTACTAAAGTATATATTTATGAAATTGGATTTCATAAATATATGATGAATAACTTAAAAGGATTAAACCGGGTACTCAAGGATTAAGATGTAGTAATTTTCAAAGTGGCAGTCTGCATTCATGACTTTGTATTACTACGAATATTTTATGAAGGGGTTGCATGTATAATAAAGTCTTGGGATATAATTTATTAATAAAGCCTAAAGTGCAATTATATTTATATAGTGGTATTAAATATAATTAATGGTAACTTTGGACTTGTCAAGAGTTGACAGAAAAGCCCAAGGCCCATTGGAGCTAGTGTTTTATTGGTCCCTTTTGGTCCCACTCCAAGCCACACACTAAAGCCCAATTGGAAAGGCCCAATAGGCCTGCCCAATTAGATAATCAGTTAGTTATAAAAGGGAGAAACATACAGAAATTTATTTTAAGATAATCATTGTTGTGAAGTGGTGTGTATGTGCGAGTGAAACCACTCGATAATTCTCCCTTAGAAACTGATTGAGAGACCACACTTCTTGGCCGTAAAGTGGAATTGGAGTGAAGATTAAAAGTGTTCCCAAGAACTTCTAATCTTTTGTTTTGAATTTCACCGCACCAAGGTACGCTATCTTGTTCTCAAATTCTGAAAATCACATAATGCATGCTATCAATCATGAATGAAATAGATCCATGTTTGTGTTTTGTATAGGATACAAAACCAGATTTTCCTTCAATTGGTATCAGAGCCAGGTTTTCATATCATGATTGTATAGCATGTGATTGGATTTTAGAATAAAAGAAAAATGGTTTCTTGATGATATCGGGTTCCCACTAAGGATGCATACTCTCTTGGTTTGTTCAAAGTGGCCTATGATTATAAAGTAATGGTGCCGTGTCTTTATATTTAATTGTTTGTTTCGAAGTTTATCCCTTGGCCATAAACTTCTAGAAGATTTGTTGTTTGGATATAGTTATTCAAATAACCGTCAAGATAAAAGTATAATACTTAATGGTATGGATTGAAAGGCACTGTATCATGGCCCACTGTTGATTTTGTTATCTTCAAGGATTCTCTTGAATCCTTGTTTATATATAACAAGACCATTGATTGATATATCATATATGGGTTTACATGCAAATTTTTTATGGCCAAGGATATATCGTTGTTGAATATAACAGTTATATAAATGTTATGTGCGTGCACTTTGATATTGCATCGGTTGGATATAGATGTATATATTGGCTTGATTTGTTGCATGATTTCATGGACCCATGTGGCAAATTCCATTTGCCATTAACATGCTTTTCATTTATATATTGTATCAAGTGATGTTTGACTTTCGGCTATACATGTATGATTGTATGGTAAACGTGTAATATTGTTAGACTTGCTTGATATGATTTATATGCTATCTAGTTAATGCTAGGTTTATGAAATTTATTCCTAATGAGATTAGGATTATGTTTTCAAGAGTTTCTAGCATTATTATGGTTCTTGATCATAAAAACCTTTAATTTAAAATATCTAGTGGGAGAGAGATACAAGGGTTGGATCTCACGGCCTCCATTATCGGTTCATAGTACTGTGGGGTAAGCACCTCGTCTTGGCGTATATGCCTTGCGATCCCAAAGGAGGGTGTTAACTTCATAGTACTACAAGATTGAACTAACCTGTTTAAAATAGTGCGAACAAGCACCTTGTCTTGGCGTATATGCCTCGCGATCCCAAAGGAGGGTGTTTTGTTCCATGGTACTACAAGTTTAAAACATTATAAGGGAGATAAAATGTGGCTACACATGATTCTAGATAATGGTGTACACTAGACTAAGTGTAATGTTAATCTCCCAAAGGAGCCATGTCATTATTACTTAGAGGCTAAAGGTAATATGGCATATTATTAGTGTATAATAAGAGTTATCATGATAGCACTAATAATGAGAATAGTTCTTAATCAATTAATGTGTTTATAATAAACTTGCTACCAAGGAATTATAGACATGGATTGGTTTGTCGTTGCATATATTATTTTATGGTTTTATGAGGTTCCATATTATGTACTTATATGCTAAATTGATAATGTCCAGTTTACTTATTATATTCATGTTTGTTATTTTTAGATTTAAAATCATGGCATCATTTAGCCCACTTGTTGCTATTATTAATCAAAACAAACTGACTGGATCCAATTATGTTGACTGGAAAAGAAATATGGATATTGTTCTTACTGCTGAAGAGCACAAATACGTGCTTACTCAACCATGTCCTAGTTTTCCATCATTAGATGCTCCTCTTGAGGAAAAACAGCGATATGATCGTTGGCAGAAATCTAATGAGATGGCCAAGTGCTACATCCTAGCATCTATTTCAAATGTTCTACAGCATCAAATGCAGGATGTAGAACTAGCTTCGGACATAATACTAAGTCTGAAAGAGATGTTTGGTGAGCAAGGCCGTTTTGCAATGCAAGAAACTATGAGGCAGATTTATAATACCAAAATGGCTGAATGTACTTCAGTGAGGGAGCATTGTCTTCGAATGATCTCTAATCTGAATACATTGAAAGTTTTAGGTGCCGATATTGATGGAGAATCCCAAGTGGATATGATACTCCAGTCACTACCAGAATCATTCAAGGAATTCAGACTTAACTATAATATGAACAAAAAGATTTATTCTTTGTCTGAATTAATGAATGAGTTCGTAGCGGCGAAAGGCATCCTTGGTACTTCTAGTGTTGATGCCAACATGGCGGAAGCTTCTACTTCTCAACCTAAGTCGAAAGGCAAGGGTAAGAAGAAGAAGAAGAAGAACTTCGCCAAGCAAGATGGTAAACAAGTTGCCTTAGGTGTTGCCAACAAAGGAAAGAAAACCAAAGGAAAGTGTTTCCATTGTGGTGAGAAAGGACATTGGAAGAGGAATTGTCCAATATTTAAGGCTGCCAAGAATAAAGGTATGAAAAGTACATTCCTTCTTGAAACATGTTTAGTACAGAATCCCACAGATTCCTGGTGTGTGGATTCGGGTTGTACTAATCATATTTGCAATTCTTTGTAGGGGTTTCAGGAGACCAGAAAGCTGAATGAAGGAGAAATGTTTCTTACCTTGGCTGATGGGAGCAGGATTCCAGTTGTAGCTATTGGAGTGTGTAATTTATGTTTTGAATCTAGAGTTTTAATATTAGAAGACTGTTTGTATGTACCTAATGTTCGTAGGAATTTAATTTCTACAACTTATTTAGATAAACATGGATATTATGTTATCCTAAAAGACAATGTTGTAATAAAGAATGATAAAATGTTTATCTGTTCTGGCAATATTGTGGATGTTCTTTATATTTTAACTCCTGATAAGCATGAATTATATAATTCTGAATTAGATCATAACTCTCATGTAAAATCATTAAAGAGAAAGTTTCCTTCTACTAATGAAGCATATCTTTGGCACTTGCGTTTGGGTCATATTAATTCAAACAGAATTCAAAGACTGATCAAAGATGGACTCTTAGAGCCATTGGACTTTGATGAATTTCCAGTTTGTGAATCTTGTTGGGAAGGTAAAATGACCAAACGACCTTTTAATGCAAAAGGTAGAAGAGCCCAAGAATTGCTTGAGTTAGTTCATACGGATGTATGTGGTCTTATGTCAACCCAAGCAAAAGGAGGTTATGAGTACTTCATCACTTTTACCGATGATTACTCAAGATATGGTTATGTGTACCTAATGAGACAGAAGTTCGAAGCCTTTGAAAAGTTCAAAAAGTTTAGGGCTGAAGTTGAGAATCAATTAGGTAAACACATAAAGGCCATTCGATCTGATCGTGGTGGCAAATACCTTCTTGGGGATTTCAAGGATTACTTAACTCAAAATGGGATTGTATCCCAATTGACTGCACCTGGAACTCCCCAACAAAATGGTGTAGCAGAAAGAAGGAATAGGACTCTTTTGGAAATGGTTAGGTCCATGATGAGTTATTCAACTTTACCAGTTTCTTTTTAGGGATATGCACTAAACACTCCTATGCATATTTTGAATTTAGTTCCATCAAAATCTGTTCCCAACACACCTAAGGAATTGTGGAGTGAGCGTAAGCCTAGTATGAGATACCTCCACATTTGGGGATGTCTGGCACATGTGTTGAAAAGGAAGTCTGATAAGTTGGAAGCTAAAACCGAAGTATGCATGTTTTTAGGGTATTCAAAGGAAACAAAGGGTTATTTATTCTATAATCATAAAGATAACAAAGTGTTTGTTAGCACACATGCCAAATTTTTGGAGGATGATTATGTGAATAATTTTAATCCTAGAAATAAAGTTGTTTTGGCTGAAATGAATGAACCTGTAAATGAACAACCAATGGATGAAACTAGGGATGATGTGGTTGTATTAGATACACCACAAGATATTACTCATGAGATGACTAGTACACAGGTGCCTCGTCGTAGTGGGAGAATTGTTCGGCCTCCTATAAGATTTATAGGTTTGGGAGAAACTTATGAAGCTATCCCAGAAGAGGCTGAATCGGATCCCTACACTTATGACGAGGCAATGAATGATATAGATGCACATCATTGGATCAAAGCTATGAAATCTGAATTAGATTCCATGTATTCCAATCAACTTTGGGATCTTGTAAAGGCACCTAACGGCATTAAACCTGTTGGTTGCAAATGGGTTTACAAGAGGAAGAGAGGGGTAGATGGAAAGGTTGAAACCTTTAAAGCAAGGCTAGTGGCGAAAGGGTATACACAAAAAGAAGGCATTGACTATGATGAAACTTTTTCGCCAGTAGCCATGCTTAAATCTATCAAAATTCTCTTATCTATTGCTGCTTATTATGATTATGAGATTTGGCAAATGGATGTCAAGATTGCATTTCTTAATGGCAATCTTGAAGAAGAAATCTATATGTTGCAACCGGAAGGTTTCATAGCAAAGAACCAAGAGCATATGGTATGCAAGTTGAAAAGGTCCATTTATGGACTTAAGCAAGCATCTAGGTCATGGAACATCAGATTTGATCAAGCAATCAAGTCATATGGTTTTGAACAAAATCTTGATGAACCATGTGTGTACAAAAGACATCAAGATAAAGTAGAAATGTTCCTAGTGCTTTATGTTGATGATATTCTATTCATTGGAAATGATGTAGGGGTAATGTCATCAGTAAAGGTTTGGTTGTCAAGCCAATTTGATATGAAGGACTTGGGTGAAGCTAATTTTATTCTAGGGATCAAGCTTTGGCGAGATCGCAGGAATAAGATGTTAGGCTTATCACAAGTTGGATATATAGATAAGGTTCTAGAACGGTTTAGCATGCAAAACTCCAAGAAAGGTTTACTTCCTTTCAGACATGGAGTTCCTCTGTCTGATGACCAAAGGCCTAAGATTCAAGAGGAAGTAGATATGATGAGACAAGTTCCTTATGCTTCTATAGTGGGAAGTCTCATGTATGCCATGCTTTGTACTAGACCAGATATTTGTTATTCAGTTGGCATGGTCAGCTGATATCAATCAAATCCAGGACCAAAACATTGGCAAGCTGTAAAGCATATTCTCAAGTATCTTTGGAGAATAAGAGATTATATGCTTATTTACCGGTGTGAGGATTTGATTCCCATTGGCTATACAGATTCAAATTTTCAATCAGATCTAGATTTTAGAAAGTCCACATTAGGATGTGTTTTCACCTTAGGAGGTGGAGCCATAACATGGAGGAGTGTCAAGCAATCTTGTATTGCGGACTCCACCATGGAAGCAGAATATGTTGCTGCTTGCGAAGCAGCAAAAGAAGCTGTATGGCTCAAGAAATTCCTTCTGACCTTGGTGTAGTGAGAATTGAGCAAGTTCCCATTACGTTGTTTTGTGACAATAGTGGAGCAGTTGCACAATCAAAAGATCCAAGGAATCACAAGAAAGGAAAGCACATTGAGAGAAAGTATCACATCATTAGAGATATTATTGCTCGTGGAGATGTGGTGGTAGCAAAGATTGAAAGTGCAAATAATCTAGCAGATCCCTTTACCAAAGCCTTGCCTCAAAGGACCTTCGAGTCACATTTGGAGAGAATGGGAGTTAGATTAGTACACAATAGTCTTTAGGGCAAGTGGGAGATTGTTAGGAATAGTGCCCTTAAATCCTATTGTATGATGCTATGTATGTTATTATGTATGACATTATGTATGACTTAATGTTGTGATTAATAAAGTTTCTTTATTATTATTATCTAAAATAATGGTAACATGAATATTTGGACATTATCATATAGTCCATGAGATGCATAATATGTGATTTATGTGATTTAGTCACAGAAGATATAGATCACAAGTTCTTTGTAAACTCATAATTTTGGTTCGTAGTCGGTGATGAAATTGGGCATTTCATCTGCGAAGATTATAACATATCAACTAAGATGATTTGTCTTGATCATGGAAGTGGAGACTTCTAATTGATATGTTGATATGTTTTAAGAGTTAAGACATATTGAACTGGACCGCTGTGAGATTTATTATTCTCCTAACGACTGTTAAATGAATAATAAATCTCACGACTCCTATTTGCATGAACACTTAATCCTGAGAGAATAATGGACTTGATCATGAGGTGTAGGTTGCTTTGATATATCAGGAGTGAGATCTAAAGGCACGATCAAAATCTCAGTATGTTGGGCAACCACATTTAGTGTTGATGGAACATATATTCTCAAGATGGAATTCATAGTCTCTTAACGGAGATATAAAATATTCCCTTGAGATAAGCTTAATGGGTTTGGTTATTCAGAGAGTTAGGCCTAACCACTTTAGTAAGAAATTACTAAAGTATATATTTATGAAATTGGATTTCATAAATATATGATGAATAACTTAAAAGGATTAAACCGAGTACTCAAGGATTAAGATGTAATAATTTTCAAAGTGGCAGTCTACATTCATGACTTTGTATTACTACGAATATTTTATGAAGGGGTTGCATGTATAATAAAGTCTTGGGATATAATTTATTAATAAAGCCTAGAGTGCAATTATATTTATATAGTACTATTAAATATTATTAATGGTAACTTTGGACTTGTCAAGAGTTGACAGAAAAGCCCAAGGCCCATTGGAGCTAGTGTTTTATTGGTCCCTTTTGGTCCCACTCCAAGCCACACACTAAAACCCAATTGGAAAGGCCCAATAGGCCGGCCCAATTAGATAATCAGTTAGTTATAAAAGGGAGAAACATACAGAAATTTATTTTAAGATAATCATTGTTGTGAAGTGGTGTGTATATGTGAATGAAGCCACTCGATAATTCTCCCTTAGAAACTGATTGAGAGACCACACTTCTTGGGCGTAAAGTGGAATTGGAGTGAAGATTAAAAGTGTTCCCAAGAACTTCTAATCTTTTGTTTTGAATTTCACTGCACCAAGGTACGCTATCTTGTTCTCAAAATCTGAAAATCACATAATGCATGTTATCAGTCATGAATGAAATAGATCCATGTTTGTCGCTTCCGCTGTGTGTTTTGTATAGGATACAAAACCAGATTTTCCTTCACATGTAAACTAAGAAAATATTTTTATAATATAACTAAAATTGAATAATAAAATAATAGTAAAAATAAAAGAACAAAAATTGCTTTGAGATACATTACAAAAGCGAAATATGTAAGTCCAAGTTTTAATTTAATGAGATGAAAATGATAATTAATTGCAAAAAAAAAAAAAAAAAATTAAAGTAAATAATGAAACATTAAATCTTTGGCGATGGAGTTTCATGTATAGTAAATTATGTAAATAATTTAATGTGTCTATTGTTAAATTACCGATTCTTCCAAAAGTTTAAACTATTAGGATATAATAAATTTAATTATTTAACTACACAATTCTAACACTTATTAAATAGACTGGAGATAGGGATCGAACTCAGGATCTCATATTCTAATTTCATGTTAAATTAATATGTGTCCAAAAAGCTTAATCTATCAAGAAATGGTGAATTTAATCACTTAATTATAGTTCTAACATCTATAATGAGTCACACATGGAGTCACAAAGTGCAAGTATGGCATATTATTAAACAAATATTTATTATTGATCAAAAATTCATGGTAGATTATTAAAAAAATTTAAACTCATAATAAAAATTATTATTAGAAACTTCTATACTTTCTTGGTAGTATAGTTTTAATAGGAGTAGTAGTTTTTAAAATTTTTGAAGCTTGGAAAAGTTTTTCTTAGAGAAACTATGTGAATTATTAAGTACTTACAACGTTCTACATGACATAAAAGAGAGAAAAAAATTGAAAAAGATGATGGAAGAATTTCAAATGTAACAATTAATGATGCAATGAGCCAAAAGATGCAAAGAAGAAATATCCATTGTCATGGTGTTTTTGATCATTTTTAAATCAAATTATTATAAGAAATTTTGCAGTTTTGGCTCAAGTTCTTTACTGACAATTCAAGAAAATTAGTAATGAAATGGGCTTAATGACCTTGCTAAGAGCCCATTACCATGCTAAGAACAAATAAAACGGAATAAACATTTCGAGGTAGTCCTAGTAAAAAGCATCAGAAATATATAAGTACCTGCTCTTTAAATGGCACTTCTGTTTCTCCTTAAGTAGACAAAGCAGTAATTTCAACTTGAGCATAAATGAATGATAGTTATTCCCCACATAAAGTACATGCATGTCTGAAGCTAATCTTGCAAAAGAGCATTACATCTTACATTACAAAATTCACTTAAAATGGAGTTTTCTTGTATGCTCAAAGCTTAGAAATAGAGTCCCAAAGTTTGTTTTGCTTTGCAAGAGATCGCATCTATGGCTAAGGATGTTTGAGGGAGAAAAGGAAAAAAAATATGAAAGCCAGATTGTGCCATTGTTTTAGGGTAAAGGAATAGCAATTGGTGCTGAATATGAAACTGGTATTGCTAAGATTGGTAATCAAGTTAAAGTTATAATATCAACACAACTATGAAATTTTAGAAGGGGTTCTTAAAGTTGCTAGCAGAAAGTTTATGTTAGCGAAATTTATAATAGAGGAGTCCAATCAGATTTGAATTGCACGTGGTCATGTAATTAAATTATTGGTCAAAGGTAAATCCTAGGAGCTTTCTTCCTTCGGCCAGGCCATTGGTTTTTTAATTTCTTGGTAAACAAACTATATCTATTAACTTTTTTCATTTGTTTATAGGTTTGGTTTATGAGTGACTTTAAGATATTAATTAATATGTTATTTTAAAAAAGTTTTGATACTACTTTTATAAAATATATATATATATATATATATAAAAGTTGTTAAAATAATCAATTACCTTTTTTTATCTTATAAACTTTAAAAAAAAAAATTACCAAAATTACAATGGAACACATTCACATTATCAGCACCTTGAAAGGAGAGCATGCAACTTGCCAACTTGCAAGATTTTTCTGAAAAACGCAACGTGCCTTAATAGTTATTTAATAGAATTATATTTTTAGGTTATCCTCTTGATTAATGTGTATTAATTGGTATTTTATTGCCTTTTCCTCAAAAAAAAAAAAATTATTACCTAAAATGTTAGTATTTTATTGTATCTCTTTATGCATGTAGAAGAACAACACGCACTTGAGGGACATGGCAAAACGGATTAGAATTTTTTGACCCGACCCGACCTGAAAAATATCTGACAAAAAATTAAGACAATATTGGTTTAATTGTTTGTTGTGATCTTTATGGAAACAATTGAGACATTTACATAACTATATACAAATTAATTGAAAGATGAATGATTGAGCATTCTGTAATGAGTAAAGATTCTTAGATATCAAATAGCAAAGTATATGCCAAGATAATTTGGTTACAGTACAGTTAAAAACTTAAATTTAAAATTGTATATATGTGTGAGAAACATTTACAAATGTGAAAATAGTGAAGTCAAAGTATCAAATTAACATAAATTATGAATGATTAGACCTATTTTTTAACAATTTATATCCAAAATAAACGACTTTTCAAAATAAATTATGATATTTCTTAGAGTGTGGGTTACTTAACAATGATATGATATTTATAAAAGAAACCATGTATAAATAAATAAACAATCAAACTTTAATATTGATCTCAAATTGAAATAGAGTGCCAACCACAGTTGACGATAGATTATAAAATTAATTTTCAAGATTGTAAAATTCTTATATGTTTTTATTCTTTGTCAAATGAATTATCCAATAAATAATTTTTAATTTTGTTTTATATTTTGGGATGTTGATATTGTGTAGAAATAAAATTTGTATATTTTTTTTTACTTATCTTTGTGATATTTTATTTTAGATAGCAATGTTAGGATTTGTATAATTTTAAAATTATTGAATAAGTATTAATAAGTGTAATTAATTCTTGATATAAGTAGTGAATTCAAAGTAATGCATTTTACATCAAGTAATTTGTTGCATGACTTTCTAAATGGCTAATACATGTTTTCTTAAAAAAAAAAAAAATCATGTGAAAAATATAGGTCAACTCGACCTAACCCGACCCGACTTGCAACCCAATTGACTCGAACCTGTTTTAAACTTGCTTAAAATGAACTGTTTTTGACTTGCAACCCGATTGACCCGACCTGAACCTGACCTGACCTGCCCGTTTTTCCATGTCTACTTGAGGTAGTGCTTCTAAAATACGGTACAAGACAAAAGACAGTTGTTCTTTAGGATTGAGGATTCTCAAAGGAAAATTTTAAATTCATCATTTTGATAAATTGGTGCACATTGCAGAAGCATCTATGTAGTAGTGTACCAAATAGTTGTATTTTCAAGATCACTACAAAGTCTTAGAATTAGCTCAAGAAAAGAGAAATTACTATCTTGTTAATACATATAGCTTAACGCACCTTCGATTGATCGAGTTGTCTTGATAAATTTTCAATAGTCTCAATTGATTAAATTTCACGAGTTTAAGGGTGAGTATGGTTCAGCTTTTTGAAAATGTGCTTTTTGAAAAAGTGAAGATCCCAAACAGACACTAAGGGTCTATTTGATATCTGCTTATTTTACTGAAACTAAAAACTTTTTATTCAAAGTACTATAGATAAAGGTAAAAGTTAGTTAAAATAGTATAGTAAAACCTATGAATAATACCAAAAAGTGAAGTGGGGCCATGCATAGTAGCAAAAATAAGCTGAATAGTAAATTAAGAAGTGCGTTATTGATTAGGAACCTAAGTTTGGTACTTTGGTTGTTTACAGGGAATATACATTTTTTAAATATATTTATCTATTAAAATTTTAAAATAATAGCACATTGGGAGAAAGTTATGTTAGGTTCTAAATGTTTAGAACAATTGGCAAATCGTGAACACAAACTTGTCTAGATATAGATATTAGAGTCTATAGGTTTTATTAAACAATGTTCAAGGTGATTCAAGTTAAGATTTAAGAACATACAAGCTGCAGGAAGAAGACTTCATATTCTGCCTGGTTCTATCGATCGAAGAACAAGCTTGATCAATCGAAAATTGTATCTGCAGAATTTTAAGTCGGCCTAAACAGCAGCTTAAGCCCATTAAGGATTAGGGTTTCAGATCTACTTCTCCCACTATATAAAGGAAACCCTAAGCCACGTTTTTTAGACTGTAGAGAGAGAGATTAGAGTGCCTCTTGTGCCTCCTTTTGTATTTAGGGTTTTGTACCCAAAGGCTCTCTAAAGTCTATGTTGCTCATATTGCGGTTTGTGTGAATCTCTTGTGAGATATTTGAGGAGATTTCCTTCACATAAATTTAGGGTTTTCAAGGAGAAGAATTTTCTACACCTTGATGATCATTCCAATTGCTGTCATTGAAGCTTAAAGAAAACACAAGCGGGTGTGCTTGTATTTGGTGGAGAATCCAAGAAAGAAGAAGTATGTGGATTCGGAGCTTGCACGTGGTCGTGTCAGTAAGTTCTACTGGTGGGTAGCAATAAGAAGTCGAACGTGGGGACTTGTAAGTCTTATTGTATGAACTTTGATTTTTTCAAGATAGTGGATTCTAGTTTACCTTGAGGATAGTTAGGTTAAATCCTCCCCAGGTTTTTACCAGTTTGGTTTCCTAGGTGATCATATCTTGTGTCTTTTACATTTCTGCTGCTTTACATGATATGATTGTTTGTTTGTGATAACCTAGATCTGTTTAATTTGACTAAGTAACAACTTGGCTAAATTCCTAGGTTAATCCAATTGTGTTTTAAGGGGTCTAAAAACTAACAAGTTAGAATAAGAAATATTTGAGGAAATTTGTTTAAAAATACAATTTAAAATGAGGGAATTCGCTTAAAAATAAGTGTGACTCCTTAGTTGATGAAAAGATGGTGAATTGTCACTTGAGAAGGCTTGACATAATAAATTACCAATTATTTCACAACTTAAACGGTTAGAAAACAACGAATTTAATCATTTAATGTAACATGAACACGTTAAGTTTGATTTAGTCAATAGCAATTAGCAAGTGGTTTGATTGGAAGTGAGGTAATAACAACAATTAACGATACAATTAACCAAAACTTTCTTAGAATATGAAAAACAAAACAAAACAAAAGATGCAAGAGAAGAAAAATTCATATTCATTGTGTATTTTTAAATCAAATTATTATAAGAAATTATGCAATTCTGTCTTTTTTTTTTTTTACAAGCAATTCTAAAAGAATTAGCAACAAAAAATGGGTTTGTTTCACATGCTAAGAACAAATCAAACAAAATAAATTGTTTAGCCATGACACCTCTTAGTATATCCATGACATCCAGGGTTCAAATCTCTTTCCCTTATTGTAACCATCGAATCGTCAAATAGAAGAATAATCATTTAAGGGTAATCCTAATAAAAACATAATAGTACCTGGTCTTTAAAATTTAAATTGTCGTTTGGCACTTTAAATTGCACTTGTTTTATTTCTAAAGTAGACAAAGCAGTAACTTCAATCTGACCATAAATGTTTGATAATTATTATTCTCCACATAAAAAAGTACATGTATAAACTAAGCTTGCAAAAAAGAGCATGAGAACTTACATTTCAAAATACTTCTAATGACCACCGCACACCCTTGGTGTGATGGTCACTCTATAAGTATAAGTGCTTGTGGGGTGTGGGGGTAAAGGCCGGGGTTCAAGTCTCCAAGAAGGAGCTTTACACACATATACACTTAGATTAGGATAGAGTAGAATTCTATCTTATATTAAAAAAAAAATAAAATCTAATGGAGTTTTTTTGTATGCCTGGAGCTTAGTAACAGAATCCCATAGATGTATTTTGCCTTACAAGTAATCGCATCAATGGCTAAAGATGATGAAGGGAGATTATGCAGTTGTTTTGGGGAAAATGAATAGCAATCTGTAATTTCATTATCAATTGCTCCATCAATAGCAATATATAAACAAGGCGTAAATGCATTTTTGGTCCCTATATTTTGGGGTCATTTCTATTTTGGTCTCTATATTTCTATTTTACCACTTTTAGTCCCTAAAATAAAAAAAACATTCCATTTTGGTCCTTACCATCACTTAACGGAAATATCCTATGTGGCAAAGGGAATGCACTGTTAGCATAGTAAATGCGGACATGTCCATTAAAATAATATTAAAAAATCCCACATCAGAATCCACGTCAACCTCTAACTTAAAAAAATAAATTTATCAATTTTAAAAATTACAAAATTATAATAAAAATTAAATACAAAAAAATAGTGGAATTTAGATTTGTGTGTGATTTTGTTTGTACTTGTTTCTTTTTCTTTTTCTTCCCTAGATCTCTCTCTCAGTTTCTCCGCCCCCATTCTTTCCTTTTCTTCTTTCTTTCTTCTTCTTTCTCCCCCTATCTTGGTGCTTAGCCTTCTTGAACTCTCTTTATCTCTTGATTTTGCTCAAACTCGAACCCATATGCCTCAAGCTCCTCTCTCAAATCAATGGGTCTCTCTCTTTGGCTCAATACGATGCTTTTCTCTCTCTCTAGCTCAAATCGATGCTCCCTTGGTGGCTTCGATCTAACTTAATAAAATTCAGATCAGTGGTTCTGCCTTGGTCTGTTGGTTCTAATCGGTGGTTGTGAAGCAGCAGTCTGTTGGGTCTGGTGGTGGGTTAAAGGGTGGGTTTGTTGTTGGAGTGGGATTGTTTTGGTGTTCTTGTTGGTATGGTTGAAGTAGTGTTCTTGTTTGGTTATGGGTTTGTTGATTGTTGATTGCTGGGTTTAGAGAGAGGCTGAGATGTTTTGCTTTGTGTTGGTATGGTTGAGCTGGGTTTGTGTTGGTATGTTTGAGGGATTGAGCTAGGTTTGATCTATTGTTGTGTTTGGTGGATTGGTGGAGGATTTTTTTGGTCTATTGTTGTGTTTGGTTGAGTTTTGATGTTTGGTATTTGGTTGGTTGGGTCCGGTAGAGATGTTTTAGTGTTTTGGTTGAGATGTTGTGTTTTGGTATTTTTGTGATTGTTGGGTTTTGGTCTCATTTGAAGATTGCTGTGTATTTTGCAAGTTTGGTTGCTAAGAAAATGCAAGAAGAGAAACAAAAATATTGATTTTTATAATTTTCTGGGTAACGAGTTATTTGAGGAAGAACATGAACAATTCTGGGGAAGTGAGGAAGAACATGAACAGTTATGGAAGAACACAAAGAAAATAACAAAGAGATGATCTTCCAAGAAAATAATAAAAAGAAAAAATAACGATGAGGCAACCAATTACAGATTTAAGATGGGAAATTTATGTTTTTGTCGGTAAATTTATTTATTTTTGGGTTTGTGTTCATGTGATTGAATATTTTGGTTTTGTGTTCTTTCTTGTTCATGTTTAAGACGAGACCAAATCTGAATTCATGTGTATTTTAGGTTCTAATTTTTTTTTTTGGTTAAAATAGATAAATTAATTTTCAAAATCAAAATTTGATGTGGATGCTTATGTGTATTTTTTAATCATTATTTTATGCTGACATGGAATTTTTTAATATTATTTTATTGGCCACATTAGCATTTAATGTGCCAACAGTGCACTCCGTTTGCCATATTAGCAATTTCTGTTAAGTGAATAACAATAAGGACCAAAATGTTATGCATTAATTGATTTAGGGACTAAAAATGGTGAAATGAAAATGTAGGGACTGAAATGGAAAAGATAAAAATATAGGGACTAAAGGTGCATTTACGCCTATAAATAATGATTTAAACTAAAAAAAAATTGGACCTACTACATTTTTATACTCTCTAAGCATTCTCATTGGTTAATGTAAAATTCATCAAAATGCAAAATCTATGATATTATTCATAAAAAGAAGCAATAAAACACCCCAAATTTGGTGACGCATTTTGCATAATTTTTTACAACTTGCTAATTTAAAGTGAGCATTGTGTAAGTTTTTTAATCTTTTTTGTTTTTCTCTCTTCTCTCCTTTTTGAATACGAGTATATGACACACTCTCTCTCTCATCTAAAAAAAAAAAAAAACCTAATAAAGCAATTTTTTTATCAAAGGAAGGATTTAGGATTAATCTTATTTGTTTTGTTAAAAGATTAATTTACTGTGAAGAGAGGTGTGGGAATTTTATTTTATTTATTTACTTTTTTTTTTGCTCAATAGAAATGTTGTATTTCAACTTTATGTGTAAATGAAAAATAAAAATCATACCAACATGGTGATAATTGTAACAATTCATGTAAACAAGCAAAATATGACCTTTTCTTTTTCTGTTCTTCTTATTCTATATTTTTTCCCATCTCTCAAAGTGGGAAAAAATTGGCCTTTGCCCTTTTTAAAAAAACGATCCAGCATTTTGCCCTCTTTCCCAAACTAAATAGGGAAATGCCTCTCTTTTGAAACTCTATTTCTTCAAAATCGAGTTAAGCCCTATAGTAGCATTTTGTAACTTGATTTCCATGAAGTCAAGTTATAGGTACAAAAAAGAAAAAAAATTGCATGTAACTCAACTTCATGGATAGACATGGCAGAACAGGTCAGACCCGTTTTGACCCGTGACCCGATTGACCCAACCCGCCCGTTTTGCCATGTCTACCAACATTGAATAGATTAAGATTGAAGTGTAACTTTTATAAAATATTTACTTATTCTTATTTACTTAATATGTTATGTTCTCCATTATAGTTTGTCATTATACCAAGATTAGCTTCTAGAAAACTAGAACAAGAGTTGCACCAAATTTGGGTAGCAAGTCAAGTGTTTAGTGGTAATTGGTAACAATATTACCAGTGAGAATCTAATCACAATTAAGGAACTCATAAACAATTGACAAATTGCATCTATTTCAAAAAAAAAAAAAAATGTTTGAAAAATACGGGTCAACTTGACCCGGCTCAACCCGCAACCCGATTGACCAAACCCGAACCCAACCTGACCTGCCCATTTTTCCATGTCTATTCATGGAGATCGAGTTACAAAACGCCGCTATAGGTCCTTAAAATGTCACTATAGTCTCCTTAAAATGCCATTATAGGGCTCCAAAATTATTATTATTTTTTTTTAACTTGATTTTGAGAAAATCAAGTTTCAAAAGAGGGGCATTTTCCTAATTAGTTTGGGAAATGGGACAAAATACTGGATTTTTTTTTGAAAGGGGCATTTGCCCATCTCCCTCGAAGTGCTTCTCATACTTCATCTTGATCTAGCTACCACATTTTGAAGATACTGTTTTGGGGAGAAGTTCCCCCATTCATGCCAAAAGCTAAGAGGGTGCTTGGCAAACCACAAAGCTGGTCAGCTAAGAACAAAATAATTGGTTTTAATTGTTTTTGGATTGGAAACTATAATTATTTAGTTAAAAAAAAAAAAACTTTTTCAAAATCGGACTAGATATATTCACATATCAAAATAGTTGTAATTTTAATTTTATTTTCAAACACAATCCTTCCATAATCAAAATTTCAAATTTTAGTGGTTAGGCATTGATAGTTCCACCAAACACCAAACCTTGTTTTAGATTTGGCATTTTCCTAAAATGCATGTTAATTAGAACCGGTTCTTCCTTGATTCTTGACAAAATAGATAAAATAAAGTCAGTTCAATTGGTTTAGCTTATGTTAGAATTGAACCAGTTCTATTATTCTATAGTTTGCCAAACATGACCAAGGAACAAGTCTTGATCAATGCACTTGTGTAGTTTAGGAACCTTGTCTGAGATTAAGAAAACGAATACAACAGACAAAGTCAGCTATTTCCTATTGGGATCGGTAGCCTACGATTGGAGGTGAGCAATGAGATTGTGATCATGATCTGCTTGACAAAGCATTGAGCAGGACGAGTATGAAAGGAAATTTTTTAAGTGTTTGGGTTTGTTGGGAGGTCATTATCATGATAAATTGGTTACAAAATTCCTTCATGCAAGTTGCTCAAGTATCTCTACCTACCCTGGTGTTGACTACAATCGAAGGAAAAGGGACAAATAAGAAAAACAAAAAAACAAAAAGGTCACTACGATATTGTAGAAATTGATAAACTATAAAAAAGATTAGAAATTAATAATGTTATCATGATTCATGAATAGAGTAGTTTAAACATTAAAAATTGAAAGAAGATGGGGTCCAATTAGAATAAATTGATCTTTGGGCTAAATAGAAACAATTAATGTGAACCATATTAAATTCTCATGCCAACAAATGAATAGTGATACAAATCTCCTAACTCCTAATACTCTAATTAATTGTTTTCAGTTCTAGTTAATGGATGTTCTTAAAACATTTGTTAATGACTTGTATGTCCTTTCTGGATGGAATATGTCTCACTAGAATACTATTGTGGGGGACAAGTTGTCATAAGAAAAATACAATTCTTGAAGTATAACTAATTTTCTATATTGCTCTTCTCAAAAATAAAAATAAATAAAAAGTTCTATATAGAGGCACTATCAGCGACAAGGTTCAATATAAATCCTAATAGGCTGATCCAAAGTCCAAAGAGTCAACCCAAAAATTCACTAAAGAGCCATTCCTCATTGCCCATTTAATATCCCTTATTAAAAAAGGGCCCATTATTGTTTAAAGGCCCATCTAGAAGTTCGACCCATTAACTCTAAACACTCCTTGCCTTGGACTTCTTGAAGGTATTTTTGTCTTTAATAACTGAGGCCCAAGAACATATTTGGATTTTTCTAGTCTCTAACACAACTTGGCCATGGAAGCAAGGTTTCTGGGTTTAGCTAAATAAA
Organism: Quercus rubra; assembly: GCA_035136125.1. Taxonomy (NCBI): domain Eukaryota; kingdom Viridiplantae; phylum Streptophyta; class Magnoliopsida; order Fagales; family Fagaceae; genus Quercus; species Quercus rubra. The sequence goes on from JAXUIC010000056.1 coordinate 72,943, forward strand.
GACCAATGCCTGGCTCATTTTCTTTGGTCTGTTAACTTTATCCCACCCAAGTAAGTCCATTAATTTAAAATAGATCCACTCTATTGTTCAAATTAAATATTATAAATATAAAAATATATGAGTATCATGTCATTATAAATTTTAAATTTCATGCAACTCTATACATAAAGATAAAGAGGATATTGTTCTGTGAATTTTATTTTATTTATTATTATTATTATTATTATTTTTCATCGTGTACCATTGCCATTACATTTACATGTGACCATGAATTGAAACACTTGATGTGGTTGAAATTTCTCTGTGTTTACAAATAGTATTTGAATAAAACATCTGGGGAGCATTCAAACAAGCACTGATGTGTATTACCAAAATTATAAAAAAAAGAAAAAGAAAAAGAATTGTGTATTATATAAAAGCAAAATTTGATTGGTTAGATGTCTCACCTATTGCAATAAATGTAACGAGAAGAGTAAAAGCTTTCTAAATAAAAGCTTTCTAACTATCTGGCTAATACTAATTTAACCAATGTCAAATTACATTATGTTGGGTTTAGACCCTTTACCAGATTATGTTTAACCTAATTATATACTAAGTTGATTAACAAGATGGTTATTCAAGATTAGGTTAAACACAAGTTAACATAAAAAATAAAGCAATGGAAAATAAAGAACACACAAGATCAGATGACCCAAGAAAACCTAACTGGTAAAAAACCTGGGAAGGATTTAACCTAACTATCCTCAAGGTAATAAGCAAATCCACTATAGAGAATCAAAGTTTACAATAAGACTTAGACCACTAACATCATATTGCTACCACATGTAAAACTTACTGACACGACCACGTGCAAACTCCGAATCCATGTACTCCTTCTTTATTGGGCCTTTGCAACACAAGCACCCACACTTGTGACTTTGAGACTACACTCAAAGGTTTTGGATCTCCTTAGACGTTGATCTTGTATGCAACAACTTCTACAACACCGAATCTTGAGATTCTTCAAGGAATAACACTGGTTGAAGACTTTAGAGAGCTTTTGGGTACAAAACCCTAGGTCTACAAAAAAGGCACATGATGCACTCTAATCTCTCTAAAAAACTCTAAAAACCCTATATAGGGTTAGCTTATGATGTCCTTTAAATACTGGAAAAATGGATCGTGATTTAGGTTTCAAATGGATAAGTAATGGCCTTTTTACATTTGCTGATTTTTGCTGTTATGCGACTTTCGATCAATCGAGCCTTGCAGAAATGGAATATTAATTTCCTAGAATTACTCGAGTCCAACTTTACAATAAACCAAACTTTGAGCAAGTCTAAACATAGACTAAATGTTTTAATCATGGTTTGCCAACATATACAAAATGAAGTTCTAATACATTAGTTCCTAAAGTCTTAGAACCTAACAATCTCCCCCTTTGGCAATCTGTGACAAAACACATTACACCAAATAAAAAGCTCAAAGTAAAAATAGCCCAAAAACACATATTGCCCAAAAATATCACAAATCCCAATCTAAGACTCCTAACCTAGAAGTTGCAAGAAAAGGTAGGTCTTGATTATAACGTACTTGTCTTACCTGAAACACTCGAAAGAACACATCAACGTATGTGTGGAAAGAAATACATATAAACAATATGAATCAATAAAATAAATAAATTCAAACTCTCCCCTTAAGTTAGATATGTCAAAAAATTTTATTTTCTCCCCGTTTCAAAAATAATTTCAACTCCCCATGAATAAAACAAACAGGATTCCCATATTTCATCTATTTCTCCCCCTTTTTGTCATGTATTGACAAAGACAACTCAAACAAAGAGTATACAGAAAACATACGTAACAAAAGTCAAGAGAAAATAGAGAATAAAGGAAACAAATGAATCCAGCTCTATAGAGAATAGAGGCAACTCTCCCTATGAACAACATAGGTTTTAAAAACAGATTTCTCCCCCTATAAAAATAGGAAAAACAAAACAAGTTTTGGGAAAAATAGGAAAATTTAGGAGGCGGGGAAAAGTAAATACAGGCAAACCAAACTCAAAAAAAATTGAGGTTACACATGAACACAAATATTCTCTCTTTCAATAAATGCAAACCTGACACTATGTGACCCATAAACAGATGGTGTTTGAACTCAAATCAAGTAGAGAAAATATTTACACATTATTATCCATCATATTTCTTTAGAAAAATATTTTCTGCAATTCACACATAAAAATAGCGTATACTAAACTGTACAAAACTCAAGAATTAATCAATAAATTTTTAAATCAAGTTGAGTACCCAATTTAGCAAAGTGTCTGCATGTTATGTGTGAAATAATGAGAGATATAACTGCAACAATGCAAGATGGAAAAAGAAAAAACAATGCAATGCATGTGAATCCTAAACACAAATGATGCATGAAAAAAAAAATTGGTCAAAAATCTAAAAACTGAAAATTTTCTAATTTCAATTAGTTGAGCATTGATCAAACATCAATTGAATCAGGCAGAGAGTTTTGCTGTAAAACCTGAACATTTTTGATCGGTCGAGACTTGAAAAACTTGAATATTTTGAAAACCTGAAATTTTTCAATAGAATCATTTTTCAAAAGATTTTTCATGACATGAAATGCATGTAAATGATTCCAAATTTTTTTCAAAACACATAATCTTTAACTCAAGTTTTCAAAAACAAAGTTTTTTATTTTTCTCCTCAAAATTTAAACCAACCCTCAAAGAATTTTGCATCAAACATTACAAAGTATATAATCTTGGATGGCTACACTAGTTTACACACAATCTTATGTACAAAGCTTAACAAAGAATTACTTGTGATGTGTGTGCAACTAGTAAGAGCATGAGATACATATAAGGTGATATGTAGATAGTAATCAAACAAAATTTCTACATTATTCATCACATAAATTTGAAAGTGACTATCACCTAAAGAGTCACATCTCCTAGAAAACAAGTTTGCAATCATGTATTTTATTTATTTATTTAGCCTTATAGTGTACATGCATATTTTTTTATTCTTTTTGCCTTTTTTAAATTTTTTATTTTTATTTTTTATTTCAAGGTTACACTGTATTTTCTTTTTGTGCATGTGCTACACTTTCTCGAGCACAAAGTCATACGATATGCACTAAGGTGTTCATGATTGGCTAGTTAACAATGGTGAGATGATTATTTATACTTTTCTCTTAGGATTTTTTAGTCCTTACAATTAAAAGCATGTGACTTCAAAATCAAGATCATGTGATCAAAAAATATAAACAACTCACACACAACATGCACTACATAGCTAAAACTAGAAAAGTACAGAAAAATAAGCTCATCGAAGCTAAACAAGGTACATACGCATGTTATGCAAAGATAAAATGGCCAACCTCAACTACACACCCACGATATATAATACAAAAGAAATAAAAATATTTTTGGTTTCAAAAAAAATTTTATGACCAAAACTAAAATGCACACATTATGCTAAATGAATAAAATGCAAAAAACAAATGCATGAAAATGCTTAACTAAGCTATACAGGGTACACAAACAAGAAATATCAATTTCTTAATTAACCCATGAGTACATGTACAAACTAGTCCATACTCACACAAAATCAGGAATAGTTTAGCATTTATATAACACATACTATTCAAGTTTCTCCACAATGTCAAGCATGTTCTAAATCAAGAGAGAGATATTATAACTCATGTAATCCTCAAAATAAATAGAACAAGACACAAATAAAATATTTTTGTCTTTTTGAAAATTTTCAATGTTTTTGGATTTTTGAATAATCAAAACAACCTAAGAAAATGAAACAAGCAAAAACTAAAAGTAAACATGCCCACAAATAATTGTAAGAATTAAATTAGGGGCAAGTTAGCAACACTCACCTTAGAGAATCTTTTCTCACCCATATAGCACGAGTCATCAGCTTTGTAGGTGAAAAACCATGAGAAGTAAAATGTATTTGAAGGATTACACCAATTTTCTAAGAAAGATTGAAATCCTGCAAATTCCTTTCACAAGCCTCAAAAAGATCAACTGAAACAATAGTGTCCTTTTTAATCAAATTATCACAATAAAAAACAGTAAGACACTTAAAATTATCCATGATAATAGGGATCAAAGATCAACTCTAGGTATAATAACCTAAATCAAGAGCTAACTCGATCTAATACCACTTGTTGGGTTTAGACCCCCCACTAGATTATGTTTAACCTAATTATATACTAAGTTGATTAACAAGATGGTTATTCAAGATTAGGTTAAACACAAGTAAACATAAAAAATAAAGCAGCAGAAAATGAAGAACACACAAGATCTGATGACTTAGGAAATCCTAACTAGTAAAAAACCTGGGGAGGATTTAACCTAGTTATCCTCAAGGTAAAAAGCATATCCACTATAGAGAATCGAAGTTTACAATAAGACTTACTGACACGACCACATGAAAGCTCTGAATCCATGGACTCCTTCTCTATTAGGCCTTTGCAACACAAGCACCCACACTTGTGACTTTGACACTCCACTCAAAGGCTTTGGATCTCCTTAGACATTGATCTTGTATCTAGCAACTTCTACAACATTGGTTCTTGAGATTCTTCAAGGAATAACACCGGTAGAAGACTTTAGAGAGCTTTTGGGTACAAAACCCTAGATCGACAAAAGAGGCACAAGATGCACTCTAATCTCTCTAGAAAACTTTGAAAACCCTACCTAGGGTTAGCTTATGATGTCCTTTAAATATTGGGAAAAACGGATCGCAATTTGGGCTTCAAACGGATAAGTTATGGCCTTTTTATGTTTGATGATTTTTGCTGATATGCGACTTTTGATCGATCGAGTCTAATTTTCGATGGATCGAGCCTTGCAGAAATAGAATATTAATTTCCTGCAATTACCTAATTCCAACTTTACAATAAACCAAATTTTGAGCAAGTCTAAACCTAGACTAAATGTTTTTATCATGGTTTGCAACATATACAAAGTGAAGTTCTAAATACATTAGTTCCCAAAGTCTTAGAACCTAACACATTATTTAGTCAGCTATCATGAACTGTCTCACAATCTATCAAGCTTGGTAAGTTCAAACAGTTAGTCTAGTCATCATCAGTCCATTTCAGAATTTAAAGAAGCTTATTTGCCAGTAGTGGTTTCAAAATGGCTGAACCTGAAGCTAAGTATCTAGGATTCCCTATATTCTTTTTTTTTTTGACAAAAGTGGTAGAGATTCCCTATATTCTTTAGTATAAATAAAATGGAATTTTTTTAAATTATTTTTTATTATTAATGTGGTAAAAAGGATTTAAGCAAGAACTTGGGTCGGGAATGCAAAGGTATTAACACAGGCCAGAAGAATTAATCTACTGGGATTAATTCTTTTATACATGCCAATGTACCCTATGACACCCTTTTTTTTTTCTCAGATGACAACTATAGCTCTTCCTAAATCTATTTGCAAAGCCATTGATGCTTGTCTTAGAAATTTCATGTGGGGAGCTAAAAATAGTGGAAAGGGATTGCATGTTATAATCTTGATCTTCAATATGCAAGCGCAAGCAAGTTGGGTGGGCTTGGCTTAAGGAGGATTTTAGAATTCAATGAGCACTTTTATACACACTGGGATAGATAGCTACAGTTGAAAGAGATGCTTAAGGGGTTCCTTTGGTTAAAGTTAAATATCTGAAGGAAATTTGTTTTTAAAAGCCTTTAAACCAAAATCATGCTCTTGGCTGTGAAAAGGTATATGTAAGGGACCTCATGCAACCTAACAGGCAGTAATAGGCTTTTGAAAACACACCAATCTCTTAGGAGAATTCACCTCTCCCCCTTCATTACTCAGGATAAATTGTTATGAACCTCTCATAGCTGTGGAAGTTAATCAATTAAATCTAAGCCTCGGCTAGCAGACTTAGGCCTTAAACAAGCTTGAATGGAAACACTTGTGGAAGCAAAAAAAAAAAAAAAAAAACTCATGAAAGGCTCAAATTATTGTTCTAGTGAAAAGCATGGGACATCCAACCTGCCAATTTTTTTTCAGCTTCAAATGGGGTTTAAAAGACACTCAAATGCCTTTTCTATCTTCTTTTATTTTACGTTTTCCCTTTGTCAGTGCTCCTTTACTATTATAACATGATCTTATACCATAAGGTCTTTGAATTTTGCATCAGTTAGTTCTCAGCCTATTTGTAAGCAGATTAAAAATACTTTTCCTATTAGGCATTTTCAAATCAATCCAGAAGAAGATAAATTTATGCTTTGCGGCAATCTCTTTTTATAGAATGTGGTGGATCAGAAACCAAAATCTTAAAGACTGATCAGAAAAGAGGGGAGGGGGGAACCCTCTAAAGAATGAGAGAGTAGATGAAAAGTAGCTCTAGATGGATTCCCCATATAAGGTTCAGAAATTGCATGGAAGGGTGACTTTAGTGCTCTCGGGCTCTTGAGCTCGTAGAAGCAGTTGAGTGTTCTTGCCTTGTGCAAGAAGTTGTGTGCCCTCCTTTTGGATGGGGCGTAAGAGGGTGGGTACAAGGTGAAAGTGGGTATTACAGTAAAGAGTTTATGGCAGGAATTAGAGGAATTTGGAGTAAGTTATCGTTTGAGGAGGAAGATGAGGGGATCAGTTTAGGAAGTAACAGTACCAAGGCTGCCAGAGATTGAGGGAGGTTTTGTGTGATTCTAAAAATCCTTTCCCATAGAAGTGTTAATGTGGAGGCGCTTAGGAAGAATCTGAATATGCTATGGAAGCCAAGAAAGAGCATAAAGTTCAGTGAGCTTGAGGAAGACCTTTTCTTGGTGGAATTTGGGGATGAAAGGGATAAGAGGAGAGTGCTTGATATGAGGCCATGGAGTTATGAGAAGCAGCTAGTTTCTCCTTCAGGAATTTGAGGGGAGTTAACCGAAGGAAAATAGTGATGAAATGGTCCCCTGGGTCCAGATGTACAATCTGCCTCTCAAATGCAGGACTAAGGAGACGGCATGGGCTATTGGATCCAAGCTTGGATCAGTTATGGAAGTAGATGTCTCTGACTCAGGAGTCCAATGGGGAAAATCTCTCCGGGCAAGAATCATGATGGACATAACAAAAAGCTAGTGCGTGGAAAGAAAATTACTATCGAAGGTGGGGAGAGCAGGTGGATACACTTCAAGTACGAAAGATT